>JAGDYQ010000054.1:5123764-5229009 GCA_021962125.1 Bulinus truncatus | reverse complement strand
AAGTAGAGCAAGCATGCAGAGGGAACAGACAAAACGCAGGGGGGGGGGGCTGGGCTATGGGCCTGCAACTGTCTCAGAATGTGGTGACTTGTAAAGATAGAAGTCATAACTAGCATATCTTGATGTATGTCAGAAGTTCTAGTTCTCAAAGTGGGGTTCGCTAATGAATTAAGTTTGGTGGCGATAAATTATAAACATTAGTTAACGGATGTAGAATCCATGCAGGGTTAATGACAAATCTATCTGACTGTATATTTCAAATCTAAAAGTTCGTTAATCTGTGAAGTACGTTGGGAAATCTAGGCCAATATATATATAAAAGGCTCTTTGATTATTTGTGTTGTAATTTATTTTTTAGAAAAACCAATAAAAAGATTTTCAGGTTGGTCGTTAAAAAAAAGTGAAACAATTTAAATAGTTGCGCGCGAAAAGTAAAAGTTTGAGAACCACTTGTCTAGACAGACATAAAACTATATCCGTTTGGATTTGCCGTTGCTCTGATTTTCTTGAAATGAGACTTGAACAGTGGTATGGCGAAATGGTGCCTCACCCCGACTGAAGACATCGTCATTGTCGCCGGAGACTTGAGACGCTGTCCCCGAGGTTTAATAACGTAAAGTGAGTCATACCAGAGGAAAAGAAGGAACCTGAGGTGGGGGTGGGGGGGGGCTGGGGGTTGGGGCGGTGGAGTTGTCATTGGTTTGAAGGGAGCGTGAGGTGGGTGAAGGGAGGGATTAAACCGGTGATTTGGGAGAAGGACTCTGAAGGGAGGAAGAGGAGGTGTGTGTATGTGTTGGAGGGAGGGGGTGGACTGGTGATTAGGACGCGCGTGCCCGGAGTAGCCCAGGCGTGAGCGTCTTACGAGCCCCCACGGGGGAATGGGAAGTCTCATTTTGCTAGCATTTGAGGATATTTATAAAAACACATTTTTTTTTTTTGGTCTTAAACTTCCGCGGCAATTCATGTTGTTTTTTTTTTCTTCTGAAGTTCCGGTGTTTTGTCCACTGGACCAGTCCATCATGCAGCACATGAACTTCCGGTTGACGCTGGAAGGAAGGAGAGAGGGGGAAAAAAGTGTTTTTGAAGAAATATTTGAAGACGATCTGAAGTGGCGGCCACGGTTTTTTTTTCGCCGTTTCATTTTCATTAAAAAAATAACAAAATCAGTGGAGATATCTCGCCCATTTCACCCCCCCCCTCCATCTCTACTTGATTATCCAATGATCTTTGTCAGCAACATGAAGTTGAGTCAGGTTTAATGGAGGGGGCGTGTACTTAACAGCCATTGGGATGTTTGAAGATGAGGTCAGCCTGCGCAGTCGGTGGACACTCTTTTCAGGGACAATCAACCATATGTTTTGTACAATTCTATCACACTTTCCTTTCCACCATCTTATACACACACACACACACACACACACACAAGCACAAGGCTTTGAGGTGGTGGGGTGTGACATAATCGGGGCTTCACCATCGAAAGCAAAGTTCATTAGTGATGACGAGATTTTTTTAAAAGACAGCGTACACCAAATCGATCGTACCCATAACCAATTCGCCCCCTCCCATACCGTCCGTGTAAAAAAGAAGTAAAGTCCATTAACCCTAAGGGGGCCATCGGGACAGATGAAATATAGAGTTATCTGTTTCTGTAACCACACGGCATGTAAATGGATTGTACGGTCAGCAAAACGCTCATCCGGCTTAACGTCCCTAACTAAACTCAGATACCCATCGTTTAAATCTGGATGGACTTATGGGACTTAGAGCGCCAGGAACAAACTTTCGCTTGAACCTAGAAAAAGCCCATAGTTCTCACCGATGATCGAACCCAGAACTCTCAGGTAGATGGTCGAACATCTATACCACTCCCCCACCCATCCCACATATCATCTGTGTAATATGTTTTATTGTTTTCTTATCAGCTCCGCGAATGGCATTTCCTCAAAAGTCAAAATAGAGATAAAACGGCAAAACATTCTGTCACTGCAAAAGTCTAAGAAAGGAAACAAATATGAAAAAAAAAAGGTTAAGATAGAAAGAAAGAAAGAACGAGAAGAAAAAAAAAAGGCAATAGAGTCATTACAATTCTAGGCCACAACTTCATGTCTGGACCAACAAAACAGTCAACAGGGTGGGAGGGGGGTGGGGAGGGTGTAAGGGGAGAGATCGTTAGAGCCAATCAAAACTCTCCGGAAAAGAAAAGTTTCTATGCTAAAGTCTCTTTCGGTTAGTGCCACGTTACTACTCTGATCGAAGGTTCTCACGCGATCATGTTCAATCACATCCAAGGATGTAATGATTTCCGTCTTGCTTGGTGTTATCGGTACAAACTTGAACGACCTGCAGTCACGTTATGTTGTCAGTATATGAAGTTTGACACATACGTGACCTGTGAGGTCCATGTAAGGTTTATCTCGAGATCCTATAGACCACAATGTGGAACAGTTTTTTTTGAAGTGGCCGTCTTTCATCCCCACCATAGTACAATGATCGTGGAGGCATAAACAGGTGTGTTCATTTATGCCTCCAACGAAGATAGTGTAGCAGTGATTAGTGCCGAACCTAGGGATTTAAGGGAACGGGGGCTTGGCCTCATTGGGGGCCCCTGCATTTTGACATTCGACACAATGAAATGAGATAATGTACTTAATATTTAATGTAAAAAAAATTAGAGGGATCCAGTCTAGCTGGGGCCCGGGGGGGGGGGACTTTCAAATTTGGACCCCCACTCCCACATCCTTAGGTACGCTTCTGGCAGTGATGAAAGTGGATTATTTTTTTTGCTCAAGATAAGCAACTCTAGAGAAACATGTCTGTTGATGTATCCATTCGTTCCCCCAACGACCACAGATGATGATTATTGATGATGATTGATGATTGATGATGATTGATGATGATGATGATTGATGATTGATGATAATGATGATATTCTTTCAGGGACCTGTTACTATGTGTTTTAATCGGGATTGGTACGGGGGGGGGACTGGGTTATCATGATGCCGTATACCGAACATAAAACTATGTTGGTCTCTTGGTTTCCCCATGCAAAACGCCGTTTACTTTTAAATCTTTAGGTTTTTTGTCTGTACAAAGTCTTGGAGTGACTAGTCTTTGTAATAATAATAAAATTGTACAAATTATTTCCAAAAGATAGCAGTGCAGCCAAATCTCTTAATTAGTAAAAGTAAACAATAAAACTGCATCGATTCTTGTTTTGTACAAAGAAATGAATTTATTCTTTTGATGCAAATGAGGTCGTCTGATAAGTTTTTCTAAAGTGTTCTGGATTAAGTCAAATTTGATTGGTCCGCTCAACAAGCCAATATTACATCACAAGGAAATGACGTTAATGAATATATAATGAGGTCAAAAAGTTCATTTTTATTAATTTCCATAATTTTTTGTCCTTGCTTACCTGGAATAATAATTTGCACGAAATTAGATAACCAAACTTCACAAAACTACACTAATAATTGTATCCTATAAAAAAGAACAACTTTACTTTTTGAAGCCAAATGCTATTACAAAATTCAAAAAAAGGTTTTGTCCTCACGGTGGGTAAATATCGGTTGTTTAAAAGTAACCCTTCTAACCATTGACAAAGATTCCATGAAGAAGGCGAAATCAAAGAAGAAAGAATGTATGCCAATTATGAGTCGATTGCGTGCTGTAAAGATCATTTAGACTTGAGGGGACCAGAGGCAAGAAGTTACTGTTGGCGCCCTAGTACCTCGTTCATCTTGCACAGTATTCATTGTATTCTTTTACAATATCTACTCTATTATTCACACAAACTGGCTATAATTAATGAAACTTTTTAAAAAAAGATAAATAAAATGTGTGTGTGTGTGGGGTGGGGGTGTCCCATTAGCATTGAGGGCCCCGGGCTGTCGCCTATTTTTGTCTACGGATGTTTACACCCATGACCACTTCACATCAGGTCAATCGAAACAAGCCAAACTGTAAAAGATTGATTTTTAATTCTCCCAACTAACATGTATTTTTTCTTAATTATTTTATACTAGTTGTACCCTGCAAAACTTTTGCACAGTTATACCCCCTTAGGCTTGATCGGTAGGCTAGGTTATTTTTGGTTTCGGGCAGATTCGATTTTTTTCATGACTGTATTTTAAACTGGAATACTGTTGTAATCATTCTTCACTTTCGATTTAATTCAGAGCCCAAATCTCTATTTTACATATATATATATATAAATATATATATATATATATATATATATATATATATATATATATATATATATATATATAATGATATGTAAGAAACTGTATTAAAATAATTCATAAAATTTCGATATGTAACAGAAATTATAGTCAGTTTTGTTCAAGATTATATGCCGTGGTTACTCTACATTTCATCGACCCAAATGGCCCATTAGGTTAAGGGAACTTTTGGTCAAGGTTAATGTACGCAGACGTCATTGACCGAACCGTCTCCCCCCCCCCTGCCTACATTTCATTTCCCATTAAAAAAAAACAGCAACTAAATCTAGTTCACTCCCACGCAAATCGCCTCTCGTTATCACCTGGCCTGTACTCTTGGTCTTATACCTGTTGTTATTGCTGATTTTTTATATATCCTCAATGAAGTCATCGCCAGCCAAGACTAGGGAAAATCCAAAAAATAAACAGGCCAGCACATGTCAGCCTCGGGATACAAACAGATCCGTCATTTGGACTACACATGTGTACAGCCGTGTGTACCTGGAGAATACGTGGTGTTGTACACCTCCCCCCAACACCTCAAGTATTTCGCATGCACCTCTTACATGTTTAGTTTTATATGGGGTGCGCATACATATCTGACTTCAAAAGAATTGTTGTAAATTTTGAGAATTAAGAACATAATTTATGGTGACATCTGCAATCTTTCTTTCTCTCTCTGCCTCTCTGTCTCTGTCTCTCTCTGTCTCTCTCTCTCTCTCTCTCTCTCTCTCTCAGTCTCTCTCTCTCTCTCTCTCTGTCTCTCTCTGTCTCTCTCTCAGTCTCTCTCTCTCTGTCTCTCTCTGTCTCTCTCTCTCAGTCTCTCTCTCTCTTTCTCTCTCTCTTTCTCTCCCCTCCTTCCCAACATACCCAGGAGGACCAGATGCCAGTTAGATGCTTTGAAAGTTTCCTTTTAATCTTCACCGAATATTTATACTGATTACCCCCCTTGCAGTTATAGTACGACTTTGTGGTCGACTTATTGCAGTTATAGTATGACTTTGTGGTCAACATATTGCAGTTATAGCACGACTTTGTGGTCAACATATTGCAGTTATAGCACGACTTTGTGGTCAACATATTGCACACAATGAAATGTAACTCGATTCAGAATCGGTTCCCATGACTAGAAACTAGGGTGATAACAAAAAAAATATTTTTATGAAACCACTTGCAATCGAGGAACTTTTATGTGTAATTTAAGAATATCAATTGCATTTTTGATTTTTTTAAAAAAAGTTCCCCCTCCTCCCCCTTTTTCGGAAGAAAAAAGTGGAGAAATATTTCTTTTTTCAAAAAAAAGGACATTTTTTTTTTAGCTTAACTCAAAAGAGTAATAATAATAACTAATCAACTTTTATTAACAGATAAGATACAGATCAGTTAGTAATATGTACAGAATGTACAAGAAATGTTTAAAACATATTTTTTTCCTATGAACTTCAGATTCAAAAATTGAAATTTTCTCGATTTTGCATGAAGTTCCTCCATCAGTTTCACAGCACGTTCAGCAATTTGGTTAGATCTGGGAATGTCAATTAATGACTTTTCGACTGACCAATGGGTCTTTAAACACTTAATTGCCTTCTTGCATTTTATCCTGATGAGTGAGGTAAACAGTTCATTGAAGGACGCTTCATTATAGTGTTGAGAATGGAACCAAGCATTTGCCCATTCGTAGCAGATGAAGTTGCAGGCAGGAGTGAGGATGTTGCGCCACTCTGGTATCAGAAAAAATGATATAACAGTATATATCGCACGTGAGTTCCATCTTGCCTGGTGTAAATTTGGTAGTTTCTTCCAGTTGATGCTAGGCCAACGTGAAGTTGTTTTGTAATGACGATATGCCGGACATAATTCATATAAGAACTTGAAATCATCTCGCCATCCAGGGTTCTCGTCTGTGCTAACATCATCTGTCGCAACGAGGCGGTAATCAGCCTGAAGAGTGACATAGTTTTGTGTTAATTGGTCAATGAAGGAATAGTTGAGTTTTGGTTTGCTCGTTGGCTCTTGGATAAAAAAATTCATGACATGTTTCAAAAGGAGGTCGAGTACATGGTGCTGACACCCAATATATTGTGGCTTCTGAAAGCCCTTGCTCAAGACATCATCCTGTATGAGCTTTACAATCCCATGCAAACGACCAGTATTTACTGCGGTCGTGTCGCATATTATCATGCCAATATTTTTCCAAGCATCATATTCATCAAGTAGCTGATGTAGTTCCTTGTGAATGGCCGCGGCAGAACCACTCTCACATTTAATAATACCAAGTTTGATTTCGGTTGTCATATTTTTCAGCAGAACTACTTGATACTCTTCCCCTTGAACTCTTTTACCATCAAACTGGAGACAATAGAGTTCTTTGCTTTGAAGTTTTTGAACAATTTTGGTTTTCATTTTACGTCCTACAGAGATTACTCGTTTCCAGACACCCGCCTGACTTGGAACTGGCACATCGTGACCCTGTTCAGCAATGGTTGCAAGAACATCATATGCTTTATGTGTAGAAATGTTGTTTTGCAGTACTAGCAAACCCGCTGTTGTAGTGCTTGCTCTTTGGTATTTCGGTTTGCATTCAGGAGAAGATGACGTGGAAGAATAGGTTGGCAAGTCGGGTGAAGAAGCAGAGGTTTCAGAATCCGAAGATTCTGAGACAGTTGTATGTGTTTGTATAGGTTGCGATTGAGAAGAGCTGGCTTGTGATTGGGTTTTTGATAGTCGGATTCGTTTTCTTGGGTGGATTGATTCCAAAGGGGCTTGTTTGACCATTGAATAACCAATCTTTCCTCCACTCTTAACTTGCCTCTGGTAGAGTTCTTTATCCTCCGTGCTTTTCCATTCTACATTAACGTTGGTGACATCAAATAACTGAGAAAGTGTTGTAGTAAATTTATCAGACGGATGCTTTTTGTTTTTGTCATATAAATCAATCAGGCAATTGAGTTTCTTTCTGATGAGTGCGCTGGATAATAGTGGAAAGTCTAGAATTTCCCTCCAAAGCAATTCTATATCCGTAATCATAATTTTGATTCGATCCAGTCGCCGTTTCTGGCTATTGAACAGAAAAGTGAAGTTTCCAAGAATTTGACGGTTTGTAGGCATCCGTGTGAGATTGTTTAGCCTATCTGTCTATCTGTCTAACAATATGTCTTTCTATCTATCCATGTCTATCTACTTTCACTATCCTGACAGTAAGACTTGCAATCTTGCACTGAAAACGAGATAGTTTATCCAAAATATTCAAAAATATTCCACAATGTTCTAAAATATTCCAGAATATATATTATATATTTGCACCTGAAACAGAAAATAAAAGAAGTTATAACAATAATGAAATAGTTATATATTGTGAACTCACCCCAAGCTGGGGCGAGTTCAAACTGCGCGATATGTGAACGAAAAATTAAAAATAGGGGGAACTTTTTTCAATTTAAAAAAAAAATTAATGTTGCTACTGTCATCTACATATAATTGTTCCTCGAATGTGAGGGGTTTCAGTTTCGTTACGAAAAATAATGAAAATAGTTATCACCCTACTAGAAACGTCTGCGGACCCCAGAGCTAGATTTTTTTTTTCGTTTTTACTGGGTTTGATTTATACTTTCAGTCGACCTCTTCAGTGACCGCACTGGGATAGCCTTTATTCCTGCTCCCCACTTCCAGTTATATAGGAAGGATATAGTGCCATCACCACACAAATGCGCCAAGCTTAAGGAGGACAAACAAAACAGCGTTGTAAAATGTGTTGAATGTGTTAAATGTGTTTACAGTTTTAAGATGTGGAGCAGGGCGCCCAAAATTAAACACACACCGGGCGCCACAATAACCTTTTTTTTACGGCTCTACCTCCCTCCAACTAACACACTTGTGGTACACAAGAGCCCAATTTTCGCTCCCTGATTAATTTAGACTATCACACTCGCATCCGTAATTTGGTTGTTATGAAAGGAATGAGGTCAGGCAGAAGTCAGTGAGGCACCTTAAGTTGGACGGACATTGGCAAAAGTATCTCTCTGAGACCTCATAACATCGTACTGGAAAAGAATTCGTTCTAGTAGGAGGTTATTTTGGCAGTGGGAGCCCCTGGGGGGGGAGAGGGGGGATTTCCAAGTTTGCTTTTGCATCAAAACGTCCCTGGCTGAATTCAGTAATCAATTTCATCCCCTCCTCCTCCTCCGTCTCGCAGGACAATGTCGTAAGTACACAAGTGTAAAGGATGTCAGTAAAACTTATGGAGCCGTCACAAGATGTGATTCACTGACATTGAATTCCTCAAAAAACGGAAAAAAAAATAATTCCAGTAGAGATAATTATTTCAAAATTAAGTTCAAAGTAAGCAGCCCTCGGACATCACTCTAGTTTTCCTTTCTTTTCTCTCAACATGATGCAATAATGCCTGGAGGACATTCATATTTTGATTCCAATCACCACACACGCCACAGAAGTTTTAAAACAGTTGCACTTCATATATCAACAACTGGGATCTACAATTTATTGTACAGATCTCCTTTGTTTATATTTCACACGGTTAAAAAAGAGAGAGATTAGAGAGATACATTGATATAGAGATAGGTATTGAAAGAAAGAGACTGATACGTAGATAGATAGATAGATAGATAGATATATAGATAGATAGATAGATAGATAGATAGATAGATAGATAGATAGATAGATAGATAGATAGATAGATAGATAGATAGATAGATAGATAGATAGATAGATAGATAGATAGATAGATAGATAGATAGATAGATAGAAAAATAGAGAGGAAAGGAAGAGAGTGGCACATGTTTGTATGGATGAGTGGATTGATGGATAGATAGATAGGTACGTAGATACATAGAGAAAAAGATGGGAGCGAGAAGAAGAACAAGTGGCGTAGCAAGCTTAACTCGCGCCCGGGGCACAATACCTTTTTAGTGCCCCCCAATCGAAAAACCGTGTAAAATTATATGTAAAATATATCATTTGGCGCCCCTTTATGCGTAGAGCCCGGGGCATGATGTACGCACCCTTGCCCACCTCTCGATACGCCACTGGGAAGAACGTACACATGTATATGTATGAATGGATGGAGAGATAGAAAGAGAGTGTGTGGGAGATAGATAGATAGAGAGAGAGAGAAAGAGAAAGAGAGAGAAAGAGAGAGAGAGAGAGAGAGAGAGAGAGAGAGAGAGAGAGAGTAGAGAGCGAGAGAGAGTGAAATATGTATGATTAGATGGATAAAAAAAGAAATGGAAGCAAAGTAGAAAAGAGATTGAAAGAAAAGAACATCGGTTGAGTGGAGGAAGGAGGGAGGAGGAGATTTGTGATAACCTTTTTATTCCAGCCTGGCATGTCACTGAATGTAGAAAATATGTTTCAGTCGATCAGGTTAAATAGGTACATCGCCGACACCTTTTGTTAATTACCTGCCATAAAACGTGTCAAGTCGACAAAGGGAAGTGGCTCTCATCAAAAGTTTGTCTTTTTGTTTTTTTTTTCTGTCCAATAGTAAATGCTGAAACGTTTGCAAGCCTGCACCAGCCAATCCTTGCAATCGACACTTAGAGCAGTGAAACAGAAATAGAAACCCCGCATCAAATAATATTGTGGACAAGATGCAACGGATATTAGATCAGAAAACAATTTATAATTTTTTTTTATAAAAATATTAAAAGGAAAAAAGAAAGGATATGAGAGTTATAAAACATCAATAAACTGTAATGTTGAAAAATTTTATTGACATTAAAAACAAGAGTTTTTTTAAAAACATGTTTATTCAACACTGCCACTTTATATTTTGATTCTGTAAAGTAAAAAAAAATCCAGAGTAAAATGATCAAATACTGGGTAATGGACATTATATCAATAAAGTTAATTTCATGTTCGTAACGTCCTGTCTAATAAAAAAAAATCGATAACAATTTTACAGTTGCCATATCTGACACGGGGGGGGGGAATGCTTTAACAATTAAATTTACATTTTGAGTAAAACCTAATTTATTAAACATTTTAATTGAAGTAAAAAAAACGAATTAAAACAATGCCGTCAAATTTTTGAATAGATTACAGTAATTTTTGTTTTTATATATTTTTTTTACCATAACTAAAAAAATGAAAGATTAGTAAACTGTTTTTTAATATGTCAAAAATGATTAATATCTGTTTAAACATTACATTTACAAAAAACCCATTCAGTGCGGTATAGAAATATTAAATATACAGAAGAAAAACGTATGATTAAGTAAAAAAAAAATTTAATACCTTTTTTTAATTAGTACACTCGTTAGAAATTTGAAATATTTTAGACATCCGTTTACAATTTTATTATAATAGGTGCAAAACAAAAATATAGACAATTAATACAGACCAGAAGCAGTGGCATAGCGAGCTTAACTCGCGTGCCGGGAACAATATATTTAGCGCCCCCCCCCCATTCAAAAACGATGTAATATTTTATGTAAAAATATACCGTTTGGCGCCCATTTGTGCGTAGCGCCCGGTGCTAGATGAATCCCACCCCTTGTCCACCCCCCCCGACCACGCCACTGACCAGAAGTTACATGAGAATCAAGCGTTGTGTTAACATCCATTAATTCAGATAGACTGGCAACACAATCTTTATTACAATCATTTACAATTAGGATAGTAAGTACCATCAGTAGGATTCATTCATTATGTACGCCTCCTTATTGTACTAAGCCCATTGAAGTAGTGTACAGTGACACCAGATTGCTTCAATCCAACTCTCCACCCAGAGTCATTTTGTGGTACAAGGGGGAAACAAAATGGGAGGGGGGTGGGGGAAGGTGTCGCAATTCATCAGGTCTGAGGGGACGGATGGTCATAAGGTGAAGCGACGGGGGTCCCGTATTTGAACTCCGGTGAAGACTATATGAATTTTTCAGGACTTGATGAACTTTCCCATCATGCCTCCCCTGGTGTCTCCAAGACCATTGCACTATCGGTTATGATGGAGATGAAAAGAGGCACTGTTATCTCATCTCATCCTTTTCAGGGACTTCACATATTCAGTAGTTCTATAACATATCAGGAGCATGTTTTCTTTAAATTTTTGTAAGTCTGGATGCGGCTGAGAAGCGAAGTAGAAAGTGAACTCGACTCTCAAGCAATGGGTACAGAGCTCTATTCTATCCCTTGTAAAGTAAAAAAAAAATATTCGCCGCTGACTTGGAGAGGAAATGGGCGCCACCAAGTCTATCAGCCCACTGAACGGACATATGAAAGCCCACTGAATGGACGTATGAAAGCCCACTGAATGGACGTATGAAAGCCCCACTGAATGGACGTATGAAAGCACAACAAATAGATGATGTGTCCATTCTCAGCGATAGTCTCCCTTGTTCATATCTTGAAACTTTCAATAACTGATGGCAAAGATTCAGATATGCAGGTTATGTCATTATTAATTTTTTCTAGGATGAAATTGTCCAGATATGCTTAATTTGTTTATTACTACTATTTTTATTACTAGTTTTATCGTATGACTTTTTTTAAAAGTAGTTCTTATATTAGAAAAATTGTACACTCTTTTACACCCTCAGATATACAATGATTAGGCGACTGTATATTACGAGTTTTTATGTGGAATTTTTTTTTATTTATTTATATTGAGTGCTTTGGTAATAACCATCAAGTAGACCAACAGTTTTAGCATTAACGTAACACATTTGTCCACCTTCTGTACAGTATTCCCATGCTTTAACATGCCAGACTTTCCGCGATGCTATTGAATGCCGGCCCATTAATTCCTTGTTGCGACATCCGGGTCAATTGGGACAGTCCATTCTGTTCAGCGGGACAGTCCATTCTTTCATGGCAAATTTTTCATATCCTGATGTTAAAATGAGCTTTTTATATTTTCTTTTTTTTTTGGTTTCCTCCCATCCCAGACAAAGTAAAAAAAAAAACTGGTGACATGTTTACCTTGGAGGTTCCCTCTTCCCTCCCCTCCTCACCACCTCTGTTTAAGCTTACATCGTTGAGTAAATAGTCTACAGTTCAATATGGTGAGACACTATTATAGGTGTGTATACAAAAGGAGGCGGCTATACAGAATTATGGTCGGATGGTCGTGTGTTAAAGCGCTTGACTGTCGACCTGAAGGTACCTGGTTCGATCATTGGTTAATAGGATCGGATTTCATCTCATCTTTACAGAGAGATCACACATAGAGAATTAGAGAAAAACTGAGGCTATTAGAGGCGTCTTGCCCTTTGGGTTGGAAAAAAATATACATCAATAAGAGTTTTTTTTTTTTTGTTTTTTTTTTAGAAATAAAGTTTAATCAACAAAAAAAAAAGATTATATGTGAAATATGTGAAATATGATAATATTGACCGTATTAATGGTATGTGTTACGGGTCCTTATAATGAAGATACTTGTAGAAGGTGTAATAATTCAGACAACATAAATCACGAAGTTAACTCCAGTGAAGTAACATCAAACAATCATTTAATTCTTGAACATAAACTGACATAAAGGTAAACTCAGGAGTACAATAGCAAACTGTAAATATGCCTCCATCTACATCGATGCCCAAAACTAGACTAACTATAAAACAAAGCATGTGCTCCCAACTGTCAGTTTAATATACGTCATTTCTACCAAATGACGTATACACTAAAGTTCCCAATATTTACACTCAAGATGGCGGAATGACGCCATAGATACTGTGGTGGGCGGAGCCTACCAAATTGCGTCATCAAGCTTAGGCTATACTATTTCTCCACAGTATGTTTAACTTTTTTTTAAAACGACATATCCAAATATCACATTAGAAAGGTAAACCGCATTCCATTAAGACAATACGTACATTAATTTGCGAGCCTAAGTGTGAGGGTTACTCGCGGTCATACTTCGAACCCTTACGGATGCAGTCGCGAAAAAAAAAAAGTTAAGAGCCTCTACTTTTTAGGGTCTTTCTTAAACACTGGTCGTCATGGGCCTTGATTTAGTCAGCTCGTCTGCGGCCGGGCTGTTGTACATTACTGTGAAATTAGAAGAAACTAGATAGTGGAGCAGATCAGGGGCCACCAGAATATTCGCCACGTGAAATCTCGTGTGTGAAATCCCTGTAAGAATCAGATGCATTCTCTTAGATCCTATAAGCCACTAATGGGACGGCTTTTTGTATCCGTACTACCCGTCTTTCATCTCCAAAAAAAAGTATATGGTGCAATGGCGATGGAGGCGCCGCGGGAGATATAGCGGAGACTTTAATAATGACCTGAACTATCCATTGTTTCTCTCCGGAGATCGAACCAAGGTCGACAGCACTTTACCACGAGACCATCCGTCCCACAAAATGGAAAAGGGCCCTCTAGCCCCGCCCCCCTCCCCTACTCCCAATTCGACTGTCACGTGATTTTATTTTTACATCTGTGACTAGCCAGGCCAGTAGATTACTAACTAGACCTCGGGTGGTGGTGAGGCCGTAAATCGGATCTATGCGATGCACGATTTTAGTTCGTATCCCAAATAAACATCAGTCCACTAACGGGCTTGATGTATGACCACTGTAGTCTTGTCAGTATTATGGCACTACGGCACTATGAGACTGACCATATTGTAGTGCAAAAAACGAATACATTTCTAGCACGGTGTCTCCCTAAAATGGGGCATCTGAGCATTGTTAGCAAACAGACTACCAGCCCAACGACAGCAGTTGTAATTAGTTTTCGATTAGAGCTGTGACTACTGTAATGTTCTATCGGTAACTTAAAGTACAGTTAAACAATTGATTTTAGTTTTAAGAAATTCCCCAAAATGATCTTGATTTATCGTCTTACTTTTTATTTCGTTTGTTTCCTACAACTTGAGTTCTGATTTGATACTGTCTAAACGTCTTCTATCTGAACGTCTTCTATCTGAATTTCTTTTATCTGAACGTCCTCTATATTCTACAAGACGTATCTTTTGTGTTCATAACAAATGGATTAACTTTTACCGTGAGGCTGAAAGTCAAGACACACAAAAGACCACATAAACAAAGTCACCAATCATAAAACTCTTGGTCAGTATCGCGGTCAGTATAAAGTGTCTTTGTCACTGTCAAGATTAGTGTCATAGAAACACAATGAAACTTTTTAACCACGTGTTAAATTTTTTTCATCTATGTTTCTACCCTGTCAAAAAATTCTTCATCGACTAAGGTCTTAGAAAGTGCTTAAGTTATTAAAGATTCACGGTAATAATTAAAATTATTAAATTGAATTTGATCAAAACATTCTGGAATGGAAGAAACTGAAGAATGAGTATCTTACTCAAACTATAGGGGAACGGGTGGTCGTATGGACTGTCGGCCGGAGTTCGAACCTCAGTGAGAACCTTGGGGTTTTTTCAGGTCCTTGTGTTGTAAGCCCCCTAAGTCCACCCAGTTTAAATGGGTAAACGACTGTAAGTTGAGGGAGTAAAGGCGGCTGGGCGTTGTGCTAAAGACACAATCCTTTTCTATGCCGAGGTTACTGAAACAGATAAATTCTACACTTCATCTGCCCCGATGAGCCCGTAGGGGGCTTAAGGGATCTTCACTTTTTTTTTACTCAGATTATCAATCCCAGATGACAATAAATAATACTTTCATTCCTATGTGTCCACTTTTTTGTTCCAGAGGTGTCAACTGGGATAATTCTATTGAAGATATGTATATATATATATATATATATATATATATATATATATATATATATATATATATATATATATAGGTACATTTTTGAATCAATTTCTTGATTGCATTTGTGAAAAAAGTTGGCAGCTCTGCTTTGTGTACGTTTTAATTTACAGTTATTGAATAAAAGCGTATTAAATACGCTACAATGTTCAAATTAGCAACCTAAATTGTCCGCAATTTTTAGCCATTGTGAATATCTTTCGCTCTTAGAATGAAAAGCAACAGGCCATAGCGTGCAGGGGAGCGCGCATGCCTAATCAAGCACGCATGCGTAGTAACGAGCAGGAAGAGCAAAAACGGAAAGGAGGAGAGAGAGAGAGAGAGTGAGAGAAAAAGAGAGAGAAAGAAAGCAATAAAATAAAAAAAAAGCCTTGTTATTTATTGGAAACGACCTGCCAAAATGACCTCTTTTCAACCCACCCCCTGCATTTTCTTTTTTTTTTTTTGTCAATCTCTTTTTCTGTGATCACATTTGTACGAGATCGATTGCACCAGAAACTGGGTCACAGTCTCACCTTCTTGCAACCCTCCCCCCCCCAACACAATCCTTCCATTCTTTGCAATCAGTCTCAATCCACCCTCCCCCCCCCTTTCTTCTCCTTCCCTCCCCCCTTCTCCCTATTTCCCCTGTGTTCGTTAAGCCAACCTCCCTTTCATCTGGTCTATTGCATTATATTTTTTCTGCCAATGCCATTTTCCCTATTTTCCCCGGTCAGCTTGTCCACCCTAAAGGAATATAGAATCGTTCACTTATCAAAGAGTTGTTTCTTTCATCCGGGTTAAGATCAACGGTTTTCGCCAGGTCATGAGGTTTACAAAAAAATAAAGTTAAACTTGATCCCTGAGGTTATTTCCAATTTATCCTAACTGAGTCTTGCAGTAAGCTCATATGCATTTTCCGCCTTATTATAGTCGTAAATCTGAATTCGGACGTAAATCTCATTTTTGTCGTAAATCTTTTTTTTTTTTGGTATTAAATCTTCCTTTGGTCTTAAATTTTATTTTGGTCTAAAATTTTATTTTGGTCTGAATTTTATTTTGGTCTAAAATTTTATTTTGGTATTAAATCTTATATTTTGTCCTTTGCTAACTTCACATCTCTCTTTCATTGTTAACTGACTTGTGGGAAAGGGAAGGGTTGTGAAAACACTTTATTATTATGTTAGAATTTTAATTTATTCAACTGTCCTTGCATTACACAGTTCATCTCTCTTAAGTTTAAAAAAAATCGATTTCATTAATTAAATCAGTGATTAGAAAAAATTAAATCACACGATATTGATCAGGGTATTTCTTTTTTCCTTCAAGTAAAAAGCAAACAACAACAAACATATCAACAAATAAATATATTGTTTATAGATGACAAAGTAAATTTAGAAACTGAAATGGAGCCAGTGTTACTTAAATAATGGCCGTCAACATAAATTTTTAAAGGAGACAGATGACACAAGTTATTAGTTTCCCGAAACAATAACAATGCGACTGGTTAGCGGTAGATTGGTGCGATAACCCGCGTATGTACTGACAGACTTATAGCACCCAGTATTTTTTTAATCTGCCAGTGTGCTGGACTTCTTATCGATCGCCATTAGTTGATTTACTGGTTTCCCTCTCTGTGTATTAAATGTAAAGTCTGGCTACTTTTATACTTCAGCAGCTAGTAAAAGAGCTAGTAAAAAAACGATTTTAACACTTTTACTAGTTCCGTTTAGGATAGAGCGAAATGCTTGAGCACTCATTCAGAGAAATAATTTCATTATTGACATTAGTCTGTAGGGAATTCATAATGTGGATATAATATATAATACTATTTCTTACAAATTAATTTTTTTTACCATAATGAAAGATACAAAGATTAGTCTTAGGTATCGCTTGTTCTATATGTGTGTGTGTGTGTGTGTATATATATATATATATATATATATATATATATATATTGTCGTCAATATTAAACCACTCTTTTGATTTATAAATAAAAGTGTGATTTTCTTTACCTTCTTGACTAAAACCAAATTAAACCTTCCCTATTGCTAGGATCTTCTGAAACGTGCCGAAATGACCACTGGCCATAATTGTATTGGATAAGCAGGGCACGGATTAGGTATTGAGTGACATTAAGAAGGTCACTCACCAAAGACCCTCTACCATTCTCACATGATCCTTCCCCTCTCCCCTATCATCCAAGCAACTCATTGTTGGACCATTGACTGAACTGACCTAACTTTTTTTTCCTGTTTTAGATTGGCCGTAAACAAAACAAGGACATTGACCAGTGTGACAGGCAGAGCCGGAGTTATAATTTTAGGGGCCCTAGGCCAACACAAATTTGAGGCCCCATCTTAAAAAAATATAAAAAAATTAGCTAAGTTTTATCTTTTGTTGCATAATACTCAAAATATTGGGGCCCCTTATTTTGCAGGGCACATAGGCCACGGAAGAGTCATCCTGTCTGTAAATCTTTCCCTGGTGACAGGCTTATGAACACACTTTGTAGAGACAGGGGCGCCGAGAGCCAACAAGGGCCCCAGGGCAGGACATCATTGCGGGCCCCTTAATAAACAATGAGTCGTGAAAAAATTGACATGGTCGGGGCGGCCGGGCCCCCTTACAGATGCGGGCCCCCTGGCAATGACCCCCCTGCCCCCATCTCGGCGTGCCTGTGTAGAGATAATGCATGGCATACATTTCTTCAGCTTGACTTGTAGATTCCCAAATTATTTTCCTACATACAACAACAGGCAAGTATACATTAACCTGTGAATATCAGGTTGACTTTAAACTACTGCATGGTAACATATGACAGTGACGAAGATGCGAACACAATTTGAATTGGTTAATTAAAATATTGTTTACACTGAAAGAACGCTATTTTTAATCATCCTAATTATTTGCTTTATAGGGGACGTATGGTCGTCCGGTGTAAAGTGCTCGACTGTCAATCGGAGATTCCTGGGTTCGAGCCTCAGAGAGAACCTTGGGATTTTTTTCAGGTCCTGCTGTAAGTCCCCAAGTTCACTTAGCTTTAGATAGAAACCTGACTTTAATTTGGGGGAGTAAAGGCGGCTGGGCGTAACCACACAATCCCTTTATATGCCTAGGTTACAGAAACAGATGAATGATACAATTTATCTGCCCCGATGAGCCCTAAGGGGTTTAAGGGAACTTTACTTTTTTTTTTTAATTTCCTTTGTGGGAGGTTATATGAAACAAAAATAATAATGACTAGAAAAATTTTATGTTCAGAATATTCATAAACATTGTCAAGAAACATATACATTTATTACATACACATATATTTTATTCACGTACATGGACTAAGTATATATCGTTTATGAGGACATTCTCAGTGAATTTGTGTCTCCATGTTCAAACCTGAAGGAAATCAATATCATTTCTAAACATTATGATTCTATACTCTCTACATCTAACACAGTTCTGTCATTTTGTTTGAATATTTTATAAGCCTTATATTTTACTAGCTGGCTGTATCCTGTCCCTGTAGGGATCTAGCTGAGACTTAAAGACTGTTTGGCTTTGGTCACTCTCATCTTCATGCATCGTTCGGCCAAAAAAAAAAACCTCTTTCGCGATGTCCTCTCGTGAGCTTGGGCAGTGGCTGGTCAAGGACCATCGCTAACACTAACCAGGTCATTTAATAAGATTTGGTCAGTGAATGGACGTTGGATGACCTGAGTGCAAGTGTTAACGCCCGATGTGACCGGACTTTCCAAAAATAAAATAATAATAATCGAGAAAAGTGGTACTGAATAAAAGATAAACGACTTTATAGTATTATAATTATAACATGGATGGACACACACATACTCAAACACAATAATACCAGTACTAGAAAATCTAATAAAATAATAGAGATTTGGGTTCTGCGTTAAATCGAAAGTAAAGAATTAACACAACAGTATTCCAGTTTATTAAAATACAATCATCATGAAAACATCGGATCTTCCCGAAACCAAAAAATAACCTAGCCTACCGATCAAGCCTAAGGGGATATAACTCTATGCAAAGGTTTTGAAGGGTACAGCTAGTAGCAATAATAATTAACACATTATGAAGTTGATCAGTTGATGTTTTTTTTTTACCAAATTACACACAAGGAAATTCAAATTGATGGACGACTAACACAGTTTAGACAAAAATTGATCTTCGTCGAATCTCACATTATGTTCAGAGGCCGTCAGATGACTTGTCAGGTCATTTGATGCTGTGATTTGATTGCTAACTTTATAAACTATCATTTAGGGTTACGGTCGTAACCTTTATAAGTACGCATTGTTTGATTATCGTGTTGTTTCCCTTTATGGTATGTTAAGTGCCTGTGACCTGGTTTTTGTAAAGTCAAGCATGTATTAATATCAATGATGAAATAGTGTCCGAAAGTTACTGCCCTTTAAAATCTTTAAAAAAAACAACAATTTGTTGAAAGTTGGCAATCTTTGGACATATGCATTTTCTTTGGAGCATAAAAGGCGAAGAGATTTAGATTCCAGTCTTACATGAAGATAAAAAAAAGTCTGTTGGTACAATGGTGGGACTAGCTGGAGTAAAAACATTTACAAACAAAGACTTTATATCATGTATTCAGTTAACAGTATTTTTTAAAATATCGACAGGAAATGTAGTGTGTGTGTGTGTGTGTGTGTGTGTGTGTGTGTGTGTGTGATGCCACTGTAAGGATGAGATGAAATCTCTTAGATACCATAAACTACCAATAGGACGTTTTTGTCGCATTTTCTTATTTCATCCCCAACCAAAAGTCGATAGTGCAATGACCATAGAGACACTAAAGAAAGATATAGCGGATACTTTAACCATGACCTGAAATATTCATTAATCTTCACCGGAGATCGAACCAGGGACCCTCAGGTCGACAGCCAAGCTTTAAAACCGCACGACCATCCATCCACGCAGGAAATTTAGTCACCCCCCTCCCCCCTGCTGTCGTTTGCCAACTAGGGCAGAAGGTTTTACAATTATCATTCCTCCTCCTCCCATCGGATTATTATAATCCAATTTTATATGAGTATCCACAATGTACTATTGCATTTTTTACGTTTTAAGTTGCCATCATGCTCGATTGGAGCAACAGTAATGGCGGCAGAAGTATTTCATCATTTGTTTCTCAGATTAAAACAGCATTATGTCTAACACCGTTACTTATACCGATCGTGTGGGTGGCTGGGGGGGGGGGGCGGGGCGGACACCGACACATGATAAAATGAATAAATGAAGTCCCTCCCCCTACACCCTCTCCCCCCCCCACCATCTGCATCTAGTCTCGACAATCCCATGGCACGACAACCGTTAAGTAAATGGCTGACAACCTATCCACAGGTAAGCGAACCATTTCAAGAACACAATTCAATTCAGTAATTGATTTACAAAAAAAAAAATACAAATGACAACTTTAAAAAACAACAACAGAGAATGACATTTTCCGTTGTGACATTTAAAACACAATCAGACAAGAAACACGTGGCAGCATCATGTGACATATATATAATTATGTTTTTTTTAATACTTTGATGAAGAATAACAAATAAATATAGTTTCACGTGCTATACATGTGACAGGGATGAGCTAGAGACACATTTTAAAAAATGTATTTCAACAAATTTCTCACAATACGGCAACGTGCGAATAATCCAAGGAGAAAGTCCACACAGCAATGTGGAACGAAGGGGGAGGTAATGCCTCTCAATAATGTCTTGATGAAGTTATCTGCCCATTTTCAAGACGCGCATCAACAAAAATAAAAAGTGTCACTGTCGTAAAAACGGCGAATGTCATTTTAAAACATGTCGCAAAAATGCAAATAATGATAATTTTCAAAGCAAATATTCAAACATTGTCGTAAAATTGGAGAATGAAATAACACATGCTTAATTTAGGTTGCTGGGAATGACAATTAATATTTTTTCCTCAAGATGGCAGCCTTTTAGGGGGGATAACCACAAGGCCCACTGCCCCACGCCTGAGTGGGGCCCAAGCGATAGGAGATTATTCTGTCACACAGGCTGTTGTAAAATACATCTTTCAGCCCTGTATATATATAATACTCAACCAAGATCCGCCCTCCACCGGCTCTGTACCATGGTACCCTTACATCATTGTTATTATTTTTGAACTCGCCCTTACATCATTGTTATTATTTTTGAACTCGCCAGTTCTCCTATTGTGATGGGCAGTGCTGGATTTGGGCGTGAAATGCTCGCCATAAAACTCAATTCTCTCCCCTTTCCTTCCTTCCATCCCCACTCTTCTTCCACGAAGTCTCAAAGTCTCTCTCATCATACGAAGAAGCCTTGGGGGTAGGGAGTTGAGGGGGGGGGAGAAGGGGGACATGACTAGGGTCTGTGAAAGTGAGTGCTGATGTCTTGGCCAGTGACTCGTATGGCTTTAAGTCGTTTTTTTTTTCTCGTCTGCTATGTCATACTCCTGATTTAAGTTGACCAGTGGTTGTTGTCAACCTGAATGAACAATCCAACATCTTCACCCCCCCCCCCACCATTTTGTTGTCGGTCTTCTTATAAACATCTCATCTTGTGTCAGTGGTCGACTCAGTGATATCTAATGTCAACAAGTGACATTGTATTTTTTAAAGGAAGTATAATACAACCACTTCAATGGGATTCAATCACTGACCTATAAACATATCCGGGAGACCGCATCAAAGACAAAGACAGGAAGAAATTGAGTCTATTGCAACAATACGTGTTTTTTTTTTCGCAATACCTTGGGTGGACGGATGGACAGATGACCAAGCGGTGCGTGTTGACCTGAAAGTTTTATCCTCGGCCAGAACCAAGAGAATTATTCCAGGTGAAATTTGCCCCCCCCCCATGGGTACCTGACATAAGTTGGGGAAGTAAAGGGGCTTGGCGTTGTGCTAACCACACAGATGAACTCTGCACTTCATCTAACCCGACGGCACCTTGGGGGGATAAGGGAACTTTACTTACTACTTTATTATTATAATAAACTGTATATTTAGTTTACGTTATTTCATGAATACAAAGGTATTCTTCTCGACACATAAATAAGTAATTAAAGTTCACTTAAAGTCTCTAAGGCTCAATGGGGTAGATGAAGTGTAGAATTTATCTGTTTCAATAACCTAGGCATGACGGGATTGGATACCGTTTATCGAAACCTAAAGCCTAAGGTCAGTACAGAAAGTTTTAATCTTTATATTTAAAAAAAAAATTGCGCAAAGATTTTAATTGGTTCCTTCTCATGTTCTATTCTTAACAATATGTATTAAAAATAAAAAAAAGTATGTTGTCGTTACACTGTCAGTTCTCCGAACGGCTCAAAAAAAAAAAAAAAAAAACTTCGTGTTTTAAAGAAAATGTCTTTTTTTGTCACGATTATAGCGCACATCCAATTGGTCAACAAAAGCATCCCTCCCCCTTCCCCCCCCCCTAGCCATCTTGCTTTCTATTGCAACATGAAGCTGTCAAACATCGAAAAGTCGGTCAGTCGAGAAAGTTCGCCATAATCAACAAACCTCGACTTTTTTTTTTTATCCGTAGAAGTACCCCCTTCCCTCCCCCTGATTTAATTAAAAGGGCAATTAAAACTTAAATAAATGAAATACAGTATGATTTTTGTTGATGTATAAATAATATATTTTTTTTGTAAAAAAATAAGTAACTATATTTGCGCTTGATAACTAAATTCAGTATTAAACACGACTTTCATTATTTGTTTTTAAATATTTTAAATGATTATTCTTTAATAATATCTAAACTAATCATTTGTAAGTCAAAGTGTTTCGTGAAAACTTAATTTTTTCAAACTGGGGTCGCGATGTGTACAAGTTTGAGAACCTCAAACCATACTTAGAGAAAAGCTTATATTCAAATACAATTAATATGCATCAATATTTCTGTTTTATCAATCAGACGTCCACGTTACGATGTCAGGCCACACGTTTCCCCATACTGGTGACTGACACTAAACGGCTTAGGCCGGAAGGTACAACCCGAAAAGTCAATGTGTTTAATTACTGCATGTAGCAGAATCTAATCTTTCTGATCTATCCTTTTCTTCGCGGTGAAGATTCATTTCATCAACAAAAGGCTCAAAAGGTTTCCCCATATGACTGTGTCACCAGCAGCAATGAGCCAAATATTACGCATATTTCTTATTCCTTCATGTTTGACAGTAATGTATTCTTTCAATTGACTGCGTGTGTAAGATGTCAGTTCCCGGTGACGTCACATCCGGCCATGGGAACATCTCCATATGTTATTGGTTTCGGAAAGGCGTCAGGCACAAGCCAAAGGGGTCAATAGTTTTATTGGCATGTCTGAGCCCTATGGTGACCCCCCCCCCCAACCGGTCCTCCCCCACTCTCCACCCTCTTAACCATTACATCCTCTACTCCTCATCACTCTTTAACCTCAATCCACCCCACCTTACGACCCTACCCCCCTCCCCATCCCACACTTGCCTAGCGATATTCAGTGCCGGATACAATAATAGAAAGAGCATAATAGTATTGGGGATCTGACCCCCCCTACTTTGTCTTTCTCTCTCTCCCCTTCACCGAATATCAAACAAATAGTCATTGGTCATTGATCAGTCATCGGTCGGGAGGGGACTGTAAGGGGAGGGTGGGACAGCACTACGTGACACAGATTCTGGACAACCCGTTTTACTTTGGAGAGTCCCTGTCTTGAAATATGACCGCGGCTCATCGCAATTAGTCCGCCATGTCTTACACCACCACTTCCCCATTCCCATAAACACACACACACACACATCCCCCTAACCTCATAAAAAAAATAGTGGGCTTATTAATCTCTGTAATGACGACAAGGGACGCTACTCAATCTTTGTGTTTAAAACAACCCTCTTTCTATCATCTCCGCATGTTTCTTTCCTTCCAATCTTGCTGTATTTTCATTCTCTCCAACACAATCTACCTCCACCCCCCCGACCACAACCCCACCCCTTTTTCAGATTTGATATACCAAATATTCTAACATCTAATTCAATTTTTGAATTTTTCTAAGCTGATTTATTTAATTCAAATTAGGGGTTTTACATGCAACACTATAAATACCATCGCCACAACGGATAAAAGATTACAGTATATAACATTGTAGCTGCACACACTTTCATTGTAGTGTTTGTTTTACATTGTAAGAGCGGAAAAACTTTTTTTTTTTTTAACGCCGCCATTGCCAGCATGGTAGGGTGTAGTGTGCCTACCACACCAACATTGTTGGCGGCGCTGATGGACGTCTGCCATGCCTACAGAGCGGCGGGGTGAGTGTGTCCGCTATCATCTGCAGGAATGGCAGAAAGATGGGTTTTAATCCTTGCCCAAACTGGCCAGACCAGCAGGGTGTGTGTACTGCCGATCGGCCAGAATGGCAAGGAAAGGGGTTTTTCCTGCTACTCCGACAGAGGGGAGGGTGTAGTGTGCCTGTACCCTCAGCCGGAAATGGCAGGCTGCGCAGGTGTGCTTGAGCGGGACGGAGTGGAAGGGTGTTGTGTGCCGACCACATCCGTCACCACCGCCAGCTGTGAATACTGGGGTCTCGGATAGTCCTCATTGACCACAGTACCACCACCCTCGCAAGTAATGGATTTTTTTCCTGACTAGAGAACCCCTATGATCCATCCCCGTGGATCATAGTATGTCTCTCAGACCAGGAAGGAGAGATCACAAAATATCATGCCAAAATATTTTGTGATACTCTCCGAAACAAACGTCTTATCACTAGAACTCCGTAGGTTAAAATAAAAAAAAATTAAAAAAAAAAAAAAATTAAATAAAAAAAAAAAGTAAGAGCGGAAAAACAGTTTAACTGTGAATAGAAATATATAACAAAGTAGAGTTACAAAGCGTCATTGCTCGGTACAGCATTGGATGGCTGTATAGCTTGCTGTTAATAGAGTTGTATATCGGTGTATATCAAGTATATAGAAGGATAGCTGTGAATAAAAGTGTATAACACTGGAAATATTCGATCAAGCAGTATAAGACAGTTACTACCGGTGTATAGCAATAGTATGTAGCAATCTATAATACTACATACATCACAATACATACATGTATCTGGCACAAACTGTCATTCAAACCGTTCGGTGGCTTCAGTTTTCATTTTCCAATACATATACATACATTTTTTAGTGGAAAGGTTGGTTACTAATCGGAAAGTAATGGCGCATGAAATTGAGTCCATCATCTTGATAAGCGTACAGTCTTTAGCAATTAAAATTTTTTTTCCATCTTATAAACAGCACTGAGAGAAATACATAACTAAATAGGAATCTGTTTTCTCCAATGTATCACAATAATGTTTTATGTGTTGACCGCTGTATACGTTAACATACCGATTTAATAAAGAGAAGGACAGCATAGATTCCTTTCTATTATTCGTTTTTTTTTTTCAAAAGTAAGTCTTTCCGATTAAGTTGACCAACCAATGTAAAAAAAACTAGGTCAAGGTGTTCTCGTCTCACTGAGTGGGTGTGTCTGCTCACTCCTATATATATATATATATATATATATATATATATATATATATATATATATATATATATATATACGTTCTGTAGAGACGTTGAAAACGTCCGGACGTGAGAGGCTGAGTGAGAAGCGACCTGCCGGAGTATGCGTTGTGTGTGTATGTGTGTGTGTATGTCTGTGTGTATATCCCCGTCACCCCGCCCCTACCCGTTTTCTCCAAACCTGTGGTTGTGCGCACGTGCGTGGGTGGAGGCTGTGGACATGCCACGGGTGACGGTGAAGTGAAGGAATGGCACTGATGGAAAGCAACAGGGGGGGGGGGGGGCGGGGGGACGGGTTGGAAATAGGGGAGTGGTGGTGGGGGGGGGGTGTTGAGTGAACACTGGGGAAAGGGTGGAGTGAGTGAGGGGGTGATGGAGCAAAACTGGGTTATAGGAGAGAGGGTGTGTGTGTGGGGGGGGGTGGGAGAGGGGGGAAGTCGTCGGTGGCACGGCCATGAAAATCAATGAATGAATCTGGCGGTTGTACATACGGATGCCAACAGGTCAGTGTTGAAACTATCACATGGGGGAGGGGGGAAGAGAAAAGGGGGGGGGGTGATAGCCATATCTAAGAGTGTGGGGGTGGGGGCTGTTGGGTGGGGCATTTACGTTGAAAGTGTGTGTGTGTGTGTGTGTGTGTGTGTAAAAGATGGAATGGCGGAGGTTATAGTGGAGATGGGGTAGGGAGGCTGTTTGAGAGGACGGGGTGCGGTGTTCAATGTCAGTGACAACAAGTTGTGTGAGCGCCTGAGAAGTGAGATCCGCCGTGTGCAGTGAAACAGTTCAGGAATGTAAACACAAGGAATTTAAAAAAAAAAAATTCAGTGGATTTGACTTTTTAAAAAAAAAAACACGCGAAATTTTAGAGGAATTTATTTTTTTAAATAAAACAAGGATTTAATTTATTTTATTGTTTTCAACAAAAATTGTTTGCAGTCTTTCAAATGTGTAACATTCGTTCTAAACAACAATTGAAGGTGGATTTCATTGAGTGCATGTGATAGGCGTTAGATTCATGTACATTGTAGAGGTGATCATTTATCAGCGTGAAGAGTAACAAATGTGTATTAGCTCATACTGTGATGAAGGTGAAATAGTAATCCATAGTTGATATAACATTTGTCAATTAGTGAACATTGTTTGTTTTTTTTCAAGTTATTGCATCTAAATCGCCGTAAAGATAAAGACAAAAAGCGTGTGTTTTAAAATTGAATATTAATAATTATCAAAAGGTCTAAAATTCTCAACCTGCCTTTAATTTGTCCATTTAATTCAGTTTTGGCAATTTTGAAATGTCATGCGTCATATGAAGAGCCAGAGCTTTTTCCGTGGAGGATTAAGAATAGACAAAGTCTGGATCAGTTGTGTTAAAGTACTTTAGCCTCTTGCGTCAGGCGTCATATAATGAGTCCAGTACGTCCGCTATCGGGTAGAATGTAAAACGGCGTCAGATTCGATCTGTTCCCTGTTACCATAAGCTATTTATATCTCTGATCCTGAAAATCCTCTACGGACGGTTTTAGCTGTGCCCCTTCTTTCATCCCATCCATTGCCGATAGTGCAATTGACCATGGTGGGATCATAGAGAGATATGTTGAGAACTTTAACAATGACAAACTTTTGCAAGGTTATCACCGAACTCGGAACTCTCAGGTTGACAGTCGAGCGCTTTAGCAGAAGATCATCCGCCCCCCGCCAGATTTGACATCGGGTCATTGCCCCCCTCCCCCCCACGTACCCATTGAATAGCTCTGTTCGTTAAAGTGTAATTAGCTCTCTAAGAACAAAATTATCTGCGAAAACAATCAAACCTGGTGATCTCTGTACTTTATTTCATATTTTAGAAAGTGATTATTTAGATAAACTGTTTTTAAATATATACAAAAAAATTCAATAGAAACTGTGATTGTGCTTAACACATGTATTACCATCAGCCAAAGTATACATCTTTATGTCGTGTATTTTTCTGAAAACACTTTCTTTTAATGCTAACCATACTTACTGTTATCATTGTTTTTGTTTTTAGTAATCCACAATCGGTCAGTCGCTGTTGTAGTCAATAGATATTTATTAGGGGGCAGTACAAAACTACATATGGAACAATGACCGGATGTAGTACAGGGGTCTTCGGGCACTGGGTACTTAAAGAGGAACGCTTTTGTTTTGGTGGGGGGGGGGTCATTTCAAAGAGTCTAACGGAGAATGATAGAAGATATGTGTAGAGTACGAAGGATTGGTGCAGATATTCATAAATCTATTTTTATTAATCTTGAGTTTGCGCACTGCACTTTTCAAAATACTATGAATTATGTTTATGTATAATATTTACTATGTGACGTATTGGTTGCTATGTGAGGTCACATGAATATTTCTTTACTTGGAGACAAACTTTGTCGAGAGAGATATATTTTGGTTTTGGTACTAGGCAGTCATGATTTTTATCTCGTGCTAGTTAGTTGTAAATTGGATTCTGAGCTATGAAGTGGTATTGTTAATTAATAGTCTTTTAATCACCTTCAAGAGAAGGTTAATTTACACTTTGAAGGCTAGTAATCTAAAGAAATACAATTAGTGTCTTAATTTTAATGTTTTGTTTTGGGTAATATATAAAAATGATGAATCCAGCAATCAACCTTGTTTACTTATTGAGACGAATGTGAAGAAGTAGTATAAGATCGGCCTTGTTCATTCATTGAGCTACCATAATGCCTCCAACTCTGTACCAATGCAAACATAAACATACAACCTTAACAATATGGTTACAGAGAGTATAACAGAGAGTGAGAAAATATACAGTTACAGAAAGTATAAAAGAGAGATAAGGAATCTAGGGCTACAGAAAGTATAACAGAGGGTTACATAAAGTATAACAGAGGGTTACATAAAGTATAACAGAGAGCGAAATAATCTATTGATACATGGAGCATAACAGAGAGTGAAGGAATCTATGGTTAGAACCATATTACCGGTAATCCAATAGTTACTATACCTGACCCTTCTGTCTTATAATCAGGAGTGTCAAAACATCGTTCATTAACTCAACCATCAGATGATTGGACTGTATGTCATATTATATTTGATTTGTAGTGGTACGTTGAAATACGTCTACTACCACACAAACGCTTTTAAATAGAATAAGTCAAAGTATAACTCACATTAAAGTGTAAGTAACCGTAGCTCCTACACTGATTTAACAGAAATAGATTATAAAATGAAGGTAGAAAATCGATTGTTGTTCAATCTATTATCAAAGACGTAACCAAGATGACTATTACTAGAATAAAATGTTTTATACAGAGATCTGAGTTTCAGGTTAAACGTATTGCCATATTCGGCCAGCTTTACGTTATCTAGCCATATTTCTAAACAAAAAGTTATTTATAGATCGGAAAAAAGACGACAGAGAGGCAGAGATAAAGACACACACAGAGAGAGAGAGAGAGAGAGAGAGAGAAAGAGAGACAGAGATAGATGGAAAGGGAAAGTGAGAGAGGGGGAGAGACGGGGGAAAGAAGGAGAGAGATAGAGTTGAAGAAGGTTATAGAATGGGAGGAAGAAAGATGATCTATATTATGATATTAAGAAGTTAAAACAGGAGACGGAGGGCGGGGGTGTAAAAATAAAAGAAATACCTTCGTTCAATATACGATATATATTAAGACTTCAAGATGCATGTTGACTTATCTCGGGTTTCTTCCTCAGTTATGTCATCAATGAATGACACTGTCGGGCTGTAGTGGTCATTTATCTTACTTATCGACTCACTGTACATGGTTTATTTTATTTAATGATAAATTCAATATCATCTATAGGTTTCATAGACGTAACATTAACCTTCCTCTTAAATGGAGATATATGTTTTAATAATTTTTTTTTTAGAGTGAGGAATTATCATTTAAACTTAAGCATAGGGAAAATATAATATCTGAACATTAAAAGGGCCCCATATCTCAAGTAGCTTTAAGGCCTTATCAAGTCTAAATCCGGCCATGTCAGGAATCAGTCAGTTTCAAAGTGCTCCTTCTATTTCTCGCGGAACCTTTATAAAATTTGGTGGCGCTGAGATTTGAACCTTTACCAACTGCACAACAGTTTGGGCTAACGGTCACCTGTTCACACGGCCGAATGAGATACGTTGTCAGCGAAGGAAGGTCTTTTTAAAACACTCAGTTATACTTCATTTTTTTTTCTTTGGTCATTGGTAGATTGTTGTCCGTTAATGTTTGCCAAAGATGATAACGGTTTTTTTTTTTAATTTTGCTCTTGTAAAGTTCCTGTAAGGATACGATGTTTTACCTTTATAGTTCTATAAGATAACTCTGGGAAGGGTTTTTAGTTGGGATGTGACGAAGTTCGAATTCGAATCCGACGACATTTGAACTTCGAGGTTTTTTGAGCGAATTCGAATCCGACGGATTTTTTAAAAAAAAAATCCATCGGATTCTAATTTGAAAAATTACAGTTTTTAGATCAAACACGGCCGTAGAAATCGAAACTAAAATTAAAAAACCTAGAGACTTTCGAAAACCCGAAATAAAGAAAACAGATGAAACTAAACTCCTGGACTCTTACACAGATTAGACGTCGTATTTAGTCATGAATGTATTTTTACCCCCTTTTAGCCAAGTGTTGACCAAATCCGCATCCGCATTCGAATCCGACGGATTTATATTTGCCAAATCCGAATCCGAAAGATGCGGATTTTCATCAGCTCCGTCACATCCCTAGTTTTTAGTACTCACCCACTTTTTAACCGCACATAAGCCGTGAGTGTAATGGAGGCACCAAGGGGAGTTGTAGGTAAGTGACTGGACACGCCGGAGTTGAACTCGCAACCCACGGTAAGCAGATCTGGCTCAAAATCAAAGCGGCACCCATATCAGAGCTTCACTGGCGCCCTAGGCTAATGAGATTCATTGGCTCCCTTGGCGAATTAGCCATTTGGGCGTCCTCCTCCAGATCTGAACAACACTCCCTAGTTCGGCGCCTTGTGAGGCCTGAAAACACCCAATACCCCCCCCACCTACATTATTGTTTGGTGTGATGTAATATTTCTGATACGTGATCCGTTCTTTGTTAAATGACACTGTCGTCTTCGGATCAACCTCTGATTCACTCTCCGTCTTTTTTAACCCCGCTGTGATCCATTGTTCACCTTCTTTGATTCACTCTTCTTTAACTAACAATAGAGATCTATGATTCAAACTCTATGATTCACTCTCTGATGCTACATCACAGCCAGCCAGTCCTTTGACTTAAGCCCAATTCATTATTTATACATCGGTCAGTGACTTTAGTTTTGCGCGTTTGTGTATGTGTGTGTGCTGACGTGTATGTGAGAGAGAGCGAGACAGACAGTGTCTCTTCTTTTCACTGAACTTTTAAAAAAAAAAAAAAAAATCATGGGGAGATAATTGTCTCAATATCTCACCAATCTTTGATTCTCTCCCTTACTTCTCTCACCAAAAAAAATGTTTTATTCGTAATCATATTTATTTTTAATTACAGTATATCTAAGTAATCAATATTTTTATAAATGGATCATTTTGATAGAACAATAGTTTTTCAAAGCTAGCCTTTGAAAAAAAAATATATATGTATCTCGCCTTCAACAACAACAGCAATAAGTCCACTATACCGCCCCCCGCCCCCCCCCCCACACACACACACGTGCATAAATACAGTTCAATTTGATCAATCACAGAGATGAAAAGTTCTCAATCTGTGTATAATAGAGAGCTTTGGCAACCTCATCAGCTATCCCCGGGGGGGGGGGGGGGGACTACAAAGACCACCCATGAAGCTCGTAGAACGGCATAAGCTTCAGTTTTCCGCCTTTTTCTTTTTTTTTCCCCTTTTATTCACGGCCTGCTGCACTCGTGGACACATTCATGCATGCTCACAAATACCAGAGCGGCAATAACCAAAAAGACTCTCACTCACTCTTTCTCACACGCATACATACATACGCTCGCGTACGCACAGAATCATTCACAGGTGAGCGCAAAGATCCTCCGCCGTTCCGGTTCAGCGGTGCAGGACCTCAACGGTAAAATCTTGAACAGTTAAGTCAGCGGGAAGAAATTTTTTTAAAAAAAAAAAAAACAGGTCAACGCGGATTTGGCGTCATCAATGAACCGTGAAGAATGGCAGACGACTCGCAGCGCGATTAGTTGGCATCTCTGAGCGCTACTTGTGTCTCAATTACTGGACTCAAAATATGGTTCCCTGTATTACAAAAAACACTCGCTCAGGTGTCCGATGACGCCAGTTAACTATGTCCCCCTGTAGTGCCTCCTCATTCTTTTTCAACGTGTATTAAGTTGTTAAGAAGAAAATGGCAGCATAATAAAACAAATGAACACAAATACCATTTAGTGATTAAATTAGTTTCGTTCGCAATGAGGATGCTGCATTAATTATAATATATATAAAAGCGATTTGGGTTCTGCGTTAAATTAAAAGTAAAGAATTTATACAACAATATTCCAGTTTAAAAATACATTCATAAAAAATATCGGGTCTGCCCGAAACCAAAAAATAACCTAGCCTACCGATGAAGCCTAAGGGGATATAACTCTATTTCAGGGCCGGCCTTACGAATAGAACGGGTGCTTGAGAGGCTTCCCGCCCCCCCCCCCATTCTAATTTTTTTTTTTGTTTTACAATAACAACTATGATTACAAAGCTCAACAAAAAAAAATTTTTTTCGAATTGCCAAGAATATTTGAATGAATTTATAGCAATTCATGGGTGCTGATTTCAAAACTGCCACTGCTTTTGCTGAATTGGCTCTAGTTTCTGAGATATTGGACAATCTTGAAAATATGATTGTACCCTTTGTGTAAAACAAATGCAATACGTTTGGTGTCTGTTGTTTTATTTAACTATACCAAGTTATAACTTGGTTTATTTTTTTCTCTTTTATAGCTGCTATCTAAAGACATCATGAGTTCATCATGAAGATGCTGCAAAAATAATCCGAATGTATTCTGTTACATCTGTGTAGAATACATGATTGAATAGCAAAGAAGAAATATAACTGACTTTGTGTAGCAGGCATATTTGGCTTATTTCGGTGTGAAGCTGGAAGACCAAGACAAGTCTTGGGTTCCCCATAAGGTCTGCAAAAACTGCGTGGAGAGCCTACGGCAGTGGACAAATAGTGAGAAGAAAAGTCTAAGTTTCGGTGTACAAATGATATGGCGAGAGCCGAAAGACCATTTTGGTGATTGTTATTTTTGTATTGTGAATGTTAAAGGCTTCAATCGCCACAAGAAATCTAAGTGGGGTTATCCTGATCTTGAATCTGCAATGAGACCAATTCCACATAGCAGTGAAGTTCCTATACCAGTGTTTACTGGATTATTAGAGCTTTCACCATCAGACTTCGACGAGGGGCAAGATCTGAAGTTTTTGGCAGGTGAAAACAGTGGAAGCGATTATGAAGGAAGTTCTTCAACACCTCAACCATTCAGCCAAGAAGAACTCAATAACCTAATACGAGACCTAAATCTGTCCAAGCAAGCATCTGAGCTTTTAGTGTCCAGGCTCAATGAAAGAAATTTTCTCAAACCAGAAGTTAAAATAACATTTTATCGGAAAAGAGAAGATTTTCTTCTTCAATATTTAAGTTTACTGTAATGACATCCCTGGACTTCCGCTCCAAATGGGACTACAAGACTACCATTCCGAAGACTGGCGTCTTTTTATAGACAGTTCCATCACAAGCTTGAAATGTGTTCTGTTACACAATGGTAACCGATATGCATCTCTTCCCATTGCTCACTCAACAACACTTAAAGAAGAGTATGAGAATATCAAAACAGTATTGCAGAAAGTCCGTTATTATGAGCATCAGTGGTCAATTTGTGTTGATCTAAAAATGGTAAACTTCTCTTGGGCAGCAGTCAGGATACACAAAATACCCATGCTTCATGTGCCTTTGGGATAGCAGGGCAAAGCAAGATCATTGGACAAGAGTAACATGGCCTGCAAGGGAAACCATGACTGTAGACAAAAATAAGATCATTCTCCCACCGCTTTATATCAAATTAGGTTTAATGAAACAATTTGTTAAGGCTTTGGACATATCTGGCAAATGCTTCAAGTATATTTGCAGATCATTCCCCGGATTGAGCACGGAGAAGCTGAAAGCTGGGATTTTTGACGGTCCTCAGATTCTGAAACTCATCAACGATCAACATTATACTAATTTCATGGATCACCTTGAAGTTTCTTCATGGAACAGTTTTTTTTCAGTTGTCATGAACTTCTTAGGTAATAACAGAGCATAGAATTACGAAGAACTGGTGCAAGATATGCTCGCTAACTTCAGAAACATTGGAGCAAATATGAGCATCAAGGTACATTATCTGCACAGTCATTTAGACAAATTTCCAGGTAACCTTGGGGACTTCAGTGAGGAACAAGGCGAGAGGTTCCATCAGGATATGATGGTGATGGAGGAGAGATATCAAGGAAGATGGGACATACATATGATGGCTGACTACTGTTGGAGCCTCCAGCGCAATTGCACCAACGACACATACAAAAGGAAGTCGAGCAAATAGCGATTTGCTAATGCATTACTATAGACAATTAACATATTAATTAATTAATTAATTAATTAGACATAATTAGTTTTTCAAATGAAAATGTTTTCTTCTATAACACTATTACACATATTTTTGAAAAAATTTCTGCATGACTATTAACAGTTTCACTACTTTTTGTTAGTATACTATTATACTTCATGCAATTCTTGACAAATTCCAATCACGGTGCATACATTATTTAATTAATTTTAATTATCTCGTAAAATAGAGCCAATCTAGCAAAAGCACTTACATATTCTAAATCAGCATGGTTGACTTTGTATAAAATGATTCAAATATCACTGGCAACGAAATCACTGTTTACCAGTGTTATTATTATAAATGTAAAATTGCAAGGCTAATCGGCATTAGGCGGCCTTGCCCTGAATATTCCGTGGCTACTAAAACTGAATGAATTGTACACTTCATCTGCCCTGATGAGTGAGGCCATAGGGTAGTCATAGGCAGAACTACGTCCCGCGGGCCAAATCCGGCACTCCGGAATTTTTGATCCGGTCGGCCACTCGTTTCAATCAAGCTTTTTTTGGCACTATCCCTGTGTTGCTTTGTCTTTTACGTGTAAAGTTCCAAAGTCCATCAATTCGTTTTTTTTTTGTTTCGGCCCGCCCATTAAAGTTAAGGGCTCTACGTGGCCCGCGACTTAAAAAGTTTGCACACCACTGCCTTAGTGACTTATGGGAACTGAACTATTAGGAAAAACGTAGAGGCACGCAAACAATGTAGATCGGGCTTCTGCATGCAGGTTTGGCTCACCACCACAAGCTAGCCAACCACCCATTAACTACATTATACCTACTTTATAATTAATTACATTATACCTAATTTATAACTACATTATACGTAATTTATAACTACATTATACCTACTTTTTAACTCCATTATACTTACTTTATAACTTCTTTACAAATCAGCTATAACTACTTTAAAACTACATTATAACTACATTATAACTATATTATAACTACATTATAACTACATTATAACACTTCGTCTAATATGTATTGAAATGTATGACGAATGAAATTTGTACCAGTCATGGCCTTTCAGTTTAAGAAAGGGTATAAATCAAATTTTTTAAATCAATATTCTTTTGCCGTCCTGTTGCTAGAAAATAAGTTCATTTCCCTGTTGAGCAATTATAAAGACACATAAACATGTATGCATGTATATGTTAATGTAAGTGTAAATAGGTCAGTAAGCGTGTAAGTATGTGATATATATATATATATATATATATATATATATATATATATATATATATATGTGTGTGTGTGTGTGTGTATGTGTATGTTTATATGTATGTATATATGTGTATGTGTTTATTTGTGTGAGTGTGTCAGGTTGGGTAAGGGTGTGTATGGTTGAGTCTGTTAGGGTGTGTATGTTTTTGTATGTCAGGATGTGTATTTTTGTGTGTGTGTGTGTATGTCGGGCGGGGTGTATGTGTCTGTGTGTGTATGTGTTTGTGTGGATGATTGATTGTGTAAGTTTGCGTGTATGTGTGACGGGTTCCTGTGTTTGAAATGTTCACCTCAAAGCAACTGATCAGACATCAACTTCAGTTTTAAGTGGGCGGTGGCGCGCCAGACCAGGCATTCTATAGTTGTCTCCCTTAACGTCTGTGTGTGCGTGTGTGTGCGTGTGCGTATGTGCATAAGTGTGATGGTGTGTGTGAGTAGCTCAGGACAAGACAAGTTGACCTTTCGACGCGAGTACGTTGAATGGATATCGTGGCCATGCTCTGAGTGTGTACGGGTGTGAGTGTGTATGTGTGTGAGTGTGTACGGGTGTGAGTGTGTATGTGTGTGAGTGTGTACGGGTATGAGTGTGTATGTGTGTGAGTGTGTATGTGTGTGAGTGTATATGTGTGTGAGTGTTTATGTGTGTGAGTGTGTATGTGTGTGAGTGTGTATGTGTGTGAGTGTGTACGGGTGTGAGTGTGTATGTGTGTGAGTGTGTATGTGTGTGAGTGTGTATGTGTGTGAGTGTGTATGTGTGTGAGTGTGTATGTGTGTGAGTGTGTATGTGTGTGAGTGTGTAACGTTTCTGTTTGTTGGGTGTGGGAGAGGGTGGAAAGAAGAGAGATAATCATTCGTGTGTGTGTGTGTGCGTGTGTTTGTTTGTGTGTGTGTGTGTGATGAACGTAAGGGGGAAGGGCATTGGATGTGGAGGTTGAAGAATGAACTTTAAAAAAACTGAAGTCAGTACGGATCATCTGACCTATTTATTTAAGGCCAGTATTGATCAAAGACCAGGTCATCAATTTTAGCTCCTAATGACTGGGTTTGTTTTCCCCCCATTCAGACCCACGCTTTTTTTTTAATTAATTTAATTAAACAAGGTAAAAAAAAAAATTTACTAAAGATAGATACACACACAAAAAGGAAAAAGTGTGTGTGCAGCCGGTTAATTCTAAAAACGGTCAGAGGATATTTTTTTTTATATCAAACCCATTGCGTCACAGCGGACATTTTAAATCTATCACTGAATTTTATTTGGACCAATTTTTTGTGTGAGTTTTATATACGGTACAGCGTCATTTATCCGAATCAATTGGGACTGGACACAGTTCGGGTACGCGATTTTTCGGATAACCGAAAACCGAATGCGATCCATAGTATATGAAACCGGACACTATACGAATATTAGAAATCATCACATGCTGAATACGTGCTTGATGAAAAAAGTAAAATCGTTTCAAAATGAAGCAATTTTACCTTTATTGTGGAAAATAATCAAATGTTGACATAAAAAAAAACTGGTCTTGATATTTGACGCTCCGGATAATAAACGTTCGGATAAACGACGTTCTACTTGTAATTTTGTTGATGTCTCATTGTTATGAATTATTACCCCAAATAAATACATTTATTCACGCCCCTTATGAGGTAATTAAGCCTAGGTAATTCAGCGACAATCCTGAACAGTAAGATCATTTATCACTAGTTCCCCATATGGAGCTTAACACTAGTAAAGGGGGGGGGGCGGGCAATGTTGTTTGACCTTTGACCATCGACACACCCACCCCATGTATCCGGCGTAGAACGGTTAATTGTTTTTATGCCATTTTCCATGTCTCGTCATGTAACTCGCAGAACATCAGGTCATTATTACAAGTCATGCACAAGTTTCATCTTTTCATTAGCACCTAACCGAGTTCACTCACAACGTTAGTCACGGTGCCCGGGCAGAGTGTTTGTTAAATGTGATGATGATTGTAATACTCTTGCTTGTCGGGCTACTGTACTCGATCAAAGAAATGGGTTGTGTGTGTGTGTGTGTGTGTGTGAGTGAGTGTGTGTGTGTGTTTGTGTGTGTGTGTGACCTTTTTCAATAACATACAAAATATATCCCACTAAATATTGCATGTCCTATTTTGATATTCAGCGTTATCAACAATGTGCCGTCCGAACGACTTGATTACATTCAAATGTTACATAACAATCTGAAACAATCATATTAAGTTCAATGATATTAAGTACATTCATATATAAAATACTCTCATTTGAAACATAATAATAAAAAAAAAACACAATCATGTAAAATACGATTGTGTGAAGCAAAATCATTTAAAATATGCAACACAATCTTAATCAGGAGAATCAGATGAAACACAATCACTAAATCACCATTATTTATAACACATTTCCCCATTAAGTCCAAAAGCCTTATGTTTTCTAATTTCAGTCCCTTTACTCTGGTCTCATGTAAATATCATCCGCTCTCGACGCACTCAGTAACATTTACACCAGCAGACTCACCAACACTCCCACTCCCACACACACACACACAACACACACACAACACACACATACACACACACACACATACAACTGATGTAACTGTTTGTAATTTTTTTTCTCAGCATCCGCTCTTTTTATGTAAACATTTTAGCCGATACATGGTAACATTTTTCCACAACCAATCAGGACACGAGAAAAAAAATATTTTTAACTTCCGCTTTAGTCTCGTTAATGAAGTTTGATTAATGGTCAGATCACCGTGACTCGAATTAAAAATTAAAAAGTGAAATTTCGCTTCAAAGATTTTAAAAAAAATTTTTTTTTGTTTACATTTGTTTTCCTAATTACTCTTTTTTTTTCTAATAAGACGGTAAATTTCCGGGGAAATAAATTGAACTAAGTTCCTTTCTTTAATTAGACTCATTGCTAGAGAATCAAAAATCTTCTTGAGTTTGGAAGGGGAAACTATAAGGTTGTTGTTGATGGTTTCATCTCCTTCATGTCCGTAAAATAACACTTTTTTTTAATTTTTCTGTTGTTTTTTGAAAGCGCATGAAACTTTCGAAGAAAATTCTTTGACTGGCGATGTTTAAATGTGTCATATTCTAAATTACTTATACTCAGCCAGAATGCGATACATAATCATTTTAATGTTAAAACGTGATAAAGCTTGCAATCAACACAAGATAGATCTTTCTAACACTAACTGGTTCGATTCCAGGCAAGTCACAGTCTCATACATATTTCTCCCGTGGTGCCTCCATGGTCATTGCACTATAGGCTGCAAGAGCGCAAACAAATACCATCGCATTATTGGTTTATAGTCTCTAAGAGATCAACACCTCATTTCTACGGCGACTAACACAAGTTTAAAATTGACCAATATAAGCTGAAACTGGTCAGTTCATATTGGAACTGGTTACACATGTTTAACTCACTATATCATTTTAAAATGACCAATACCCGTTTTATGTTCGAACCAATCAATACATAATATACCTGACCCATACTTTTTTTGTAACTGGTTTATAATGGTTTGGAAAAGTCCTATATTTGTTTTATCCGGCCAATAGTTGGAACTGACCAAAACTTGTCGTGACTTCAAGCCAATGCAGATCCAATATCCACAATAATTTTTTTTTACCAATATTAAGAACGAACTGGGTTGCATCTATTTATAGAGTAGCGTTCAAGACAACCCATCTAAACCATTACTCAGTCAAACATTAATGAGAACTGACCATCTGTGTCCGAGAACTTCATGAAGTAAAATGGTCACTGCACAAAGAGGGACACATTTCTGTGAACAAATGAATAGAGGGCAGTAGTCAATGAGCAGGTCGGAGCAAGGGGGGGAGGGGGGTGGACACTCAGGATCCCAAACTCTATTGAGAGTACCGTAAGGGGAAAGGAGGGAGGGGGGGGTCATTATTTTGAATTGACGGTTTATTTCCCCTGAAGTTTGACCTCGCCTTTCTGTATCAATTAACCAGTCCCATAGTGTTTGCCGATTGAAATAGAGTTTTATTTTTTGGTCAGTGATGGGTGAAAGGTCAGAAGTTATGCCATGAACCGAGGTCATTAGCTAATGTAATAGAGACAGCAGCGCCAGCTGGTGTGCAGAGGAGAATAATATGGCTGCTATGTTGGTGTGTTGGTTGTCATGTCTCAGAAGACAGGGGGAAAAATAGACACTCAGACAGACCGGCTAATCTTCGTGTAGATGGATAGGTCAATAAATTGGTGGTGTGATAGAAAAAGACGATCAATAGATACATACATGATAGATAAATACATAAAGAAAAATATAATTAGATAGATAGATAGATAGATAGATAGATAGATAGATAGATAGATGGATGAATGGATAAATGGATGGATGGAATGGATGGGATAGATGGATAAATGGATGGATGGATGGATAAATGGATATATGGGATGGATGGATGGATAGATGGATAGATGGATGGATAAATGGATTGATGGGTGGATTAATGGATGGATGGGATGGATAGATGAATGGATAAATGGATGGATGGGATGGATGGATAAATGGATGGATGGGATGGATAGATAAATGGATGGATGGATGGATAGATGGATGGATGGATGGATAAATGGAAGGATGGGATGGATAAATGGATGGATTAATGGATGGTTGGGATGGGTTGATAAATGGATGGATGGGATGGATGGATAAATGGATGGATGGGATGGATGGATAAATGGATGGATGGATAGATGGATGGATGGATAAATGGATGGATGGATGAATGGATGAATGGATAAATGGATTATGTGATGGATGGGATGGATGGATAAATGGATGGATGGGATGGATGGATGGATGGATTGTCGAAGTCTACTGTATCTTTCCAATCAAGTAATATTTAATAGTTAGAATAGTAATATAGCTAAAAAAAGGGTAATAACACAATTAAGAAATGTGTTTTCTAGGGTTATCAGAATGAATGGTTTCTTTAGATCATATCAGCCTCTCTAACTCTAAAATTAACAGATTGTGTCATTTCACATATTCAAACATATTGCACAAGTTTTAGATTGTTGAATGAGCGATCTGCCGACAGAAATATTTGACAGAATATTTGACAGACTGATACATACATAAGAATAGTTTATTTTTTTATTGTTTCAAAATTGTAATGGCTACAAATAGTTCCAAGGGATTTAATCTATATGCAGATACTATTACAGTGAATACTAAAATATAAAATATGTTACCCTATTAATATTTTAGTAATCATCAATGTATCTCATTCATAGGAGATTAAAATTTGCCTTAACTTTATATTGGCCTGAAACGTTCATAAAGCTAAATTTCCCAAAAGTAGGACATTAACGGCGTCCTAAAATATTCACGTCCCTTCCCCGACAACAACAACTACCAAACTTTACCCTCCCTAAATTTGATGCCCCATGGTGTTGTTTAAAATGGACGAAACCTGATTTTTAAAATTTTAAAGACTCAAAATCGACAGTATTTAAAACTGCTGAATTGTGATATGAAATGTCTTGAAATTATTTATCTATATATAAATATTGTCAAATAACACTTACTATGGTATCAATATTCATACATAAAGTTGATTAAATATAAAAAAATGAAGATATTATATGTACTATTTAGGAAAAAAAGTAATTATATGTTATTTGTCTTACATATTGCTATTAAAAAATTTTAAAAGACACATATTAAATGACAGGTAAACATTATGGGTAAAAAAACAAGCAATTTAAGTCTTTTCCGTTTCGGACAAAGGACATTTTAGAGCATTTTCATGTACGCAGAGGCTACGGTTACGCCGGACGAAATCAGTATTTTTTTCCGGGTTACAGCCATAGATTATGCTCCACGCGTATGGGTTTTGCTAAATAGAGAGGGAAGTAATCATGTTGAATAACTGTTACAAAAATAAATAATGATTACGCCCCTTTGATTAGCTTTTATTATTTATATTTAAAATATAAGCAAAAACGGTACTTAAAAAACTCTTATATTCGGCCCTGAGAGGTCAGATCGCGAAATGGACTTTTGATGTACGCATGGCAGGCCAAGACCTACAAAATGATATATACATCATGGGTCTAGGACTTATGTTTGCTTAGATATAGGGCGCTCCTTTATTAATATAGCTTATATAGTAAATCGGTACTTAATATGCCCCCTTTTTCGGCCCTCAGAGGTCAGATCGCGAAATGAACTTTTGCTGCACACATGGCAGGCCAAGACCTACAAAATGATATATACATCATGGGTCTAGGACTTATGGTTGTTGAGATCTAGGGTGATGACGGACAGACAGACAGACAAAACGGGGACAATAGAGCATTTTATTTCGAAAATGCTCTAATCATGTTTTAATTACGGTAACATTATCTGAAATCATGTTCGGTAATGCCCAATTAAACAATCTGCATCACATGCACATAGCCACTCAATATTAATTACTTGATAAGTCAGTGTGTTCGATCTGTGATTTCTCATGTCCATATTCGTACGGGGGAATATTTGATACCAAGGCGAATGGGTTGGATACTAACTGCATGGCTAGAGCAAGGGAACAACAAAGCAACACTTAAGGTCTTCCTTGCATGGTCTTGTCAAAATTATCATTGTCGCTGGAATGATCCTGTTGATTTGAATTATTTTTTTATGTAATGAATTTTGTTAACAATGTGTGTGAAGTCCCAGTAAGGATGAGATGAAATCTTTTAGATTTCTATAAACCACTAATGGGACGTTTTTTATGTTGCACTTCTTTCATGCCCACCTTCGACGATAGTGCAATGGCCATGGAGGCTCCACGGGAGATATAGTGGGGGACTTTTTAGATTCAAATAAAATAAAGAGATATGAATGTAACACATTATTTTAAAAGATGATTTCACAACTTTATCAATGGGCTCCTTAAAACTATATATATATATGTCAGTGGGGAAAATGGCGGACTTGAAATCCTTGAAATTATGGCGCTGTCTTGGACACATGAAAACATTCTCCCTTTTTCTTGTCATAACAAGTCAAGTCTTGTTTATGTCCCTGTCTGGCGTCACCGAACAGTTACTGAACTTAAAGTAACCCTTTCTCATGATCCAGTTGTTACCATTTATTATTCTTGTGTGTGTGTGTGTGTGTGTGTGTGTTTATTTTGTCGGGAAAAAGTCTTGTTTTAGAAAACAGACATTGTTTGAATGAAATATTATGAATGAAGGATTGGAAGGTCAAAATGTCACGTGAACTGGATTCAATAGAGAAACGTTGGAGTAAATAATAAAATAACAATACAATGAAATAATGATGAATAATAAAACATAACAAATGAGTTAGAATGTGCATTGATGTCAGCACGTGCGACTTGAATCACATGGACAGGGTGAATGTGGTGGGGGGGGGGGAGAAAGACCGTGGCGGGGGAGGACATCGTTGGGTTAAAATCTATTTAAGGCTGTGTGGCAGAATGAATTTTTAATAGACCTCCTCCCCGACACTCACACTCAGAGAGAGAGAGAGAGAGAGAGAGAGAGAGAGAGAGAGAGAGAGAGAGAGAGAGAGAGGGAGAGAGAGAGAGAGAAAGAGGGAGAGAGAGAGAAAGAGAGAGAGAGACAGAGAGAGAGAGACAGAGAAATACGCAAAATTTGAAACACAACTTGTGCTCATTTTAGATTTCAGACCTCGTAGTGACAGTGGCATGGGATTAAACACACAAGCACACAACGACATCACACACTCACACATACATACACCGATAACATACAAGTACACACACAGAAACAATGAAGACAGCCATATATATATATATATATATATATATATATATATATATATATATATATATACTATATATATACATATATATAATATATATATATTTAAGATGCCAGCATGTAGAGGCGTACCTAGGGTGGGGGGAGTGGGGTTCAATTTCAAAAAGTCACCGGGCCCCAGCTTGAGGGGGGCCCAAAAATTATTTTTAAATTAAATATTAAGTACATTATCTCATGTCCTGGTGTTGAATGTCAAAATACAGGGGCCACCAAAGAGGCCAACCCCCCCCCCTCCCCGGGCTGCCGAACCCTATCATGAGAACAACAAAAGAAAATAAACAAACATGGCCGTGTACGTGATTGTAGTTTTAACTTAATGAGACAGTTTCCTGTAATAAAATAATGGACATTTCATCATAACAGCATTCCATAGTTCAAGTTAACGGTCGTGCATCATTTTTCAGTCGTTACATCCTACACCAGAGTTTTCCCTAAGAATGATAAGCGAAACGTTTGGCGGGGGATACGCGGAGCACCGGGCTGAGAAGATCGGATAAACATGGAAGGCCAAAGCGAAAACAATGAAATAAGGCGAAATCATGACCGTTAAAAAAATATAAGCAAGCTTATTTTTAGGGGTACTCAGTATTACGTAAATTAAAAAAAGGGGGGGGGTACACAGATGTCAAAAGTTTGGGAAACACTGTTCTTCACAAATGAAGTCACGTGATACATGAATTTATTTTCCTTTTTCTCTTTATTTTCGTGATTTACCTCCGATAGGCGTTATCTATGGTCTGGTACAACTTAACTAAAACACCTCCCGTTGGACAAATGGATGGGGTGTGTGGATACAGAGTTGACAGTGAGGCAGCTATTGACAAAAAACATCGCCTTATCGGATCTCCGGGGCGTAGCTGATTCTCTCCCCCCCTTTTGACACTGACCAGACACTGCAGAGTTACATGCCCTTAAAGCTTCCTGTTAAAACATACTTGACACCGTGGTGTTAGGGATGTGCTGATAAAAAAGAAAAGGGCTTTTGGAGGTGGTGGATGTGGTGTGGGGGGGGATACATAGCAGCGGCGTCGAAACAGGGCATGCAAGGTGCGGTGGGTCCTGGGGGGCGGAAGGGAGGGCAGGTACACATTGCACCTCCGACAGTCTGAAAAAAAAGTCTTACTTTTTTTTTTTTTAAATGTGCCCCCTTCCACTCTTTCCCTCACTTTCAAACATTTTACTGGGACGCTGACCAGGTTTTTTTTAAGGGAACAGATGGTTAATCGGGCTGGGACCTCTGTAAGAGACACGGGATTTTTCCAGGTCCTGTGGAGAGTTCCCAAGTTCTTCCAAACATAGAGTGAGATGTACCTTAAATTATTTGGGGAAGTAATTGCGGCTGGGCATCGTGCTAGCCACACGCTATAGTCTGTTGTGGCTAGAGTCGATAGCTAGCTATTGTGGCGCCCTGTGGAAGTTAGTTTTTATGGCACCTTCCTCCCTATTTGAAAAAGTGCCAATAAAAATATTAGCGCTCTTTTAGTACCCATTCATAACTCGACGCCCGTGGAGCCACACAATCCACAGTACCCTCACTACACAGCTGGTCGTTGCTACAGAAATATGCACTATAAGATTTTTTGCTCAACCGCTGCACCAGAGTTTCAGAACTGTGATCAGCATTAATTTTTTTTTTAATGGTACTATAATATAACGTAGATTACTGTACTTCACTGTTATTTACCTATAACGATAACAGGCTGTACCAGGCACAACAGTACTCCGTGCGTTTGTCTTAACCACAAATGGCCATACGTTAAGTGCTTGGAGTTCTAAGACTGTGGAATTTTAACCGAAATTTTTTTTTTACAGTGCAGATTGAATATTAAACCAGACTTTGTATTAGTATAAAAAAAAAGCTCCTTAGATTTTATGGATTATGTTTTGGTTTTGTTCCAAATAGTTGGAAACTAATAAACAACGGTGACATTGGTGTCGTGATAGACATATAATAAAAACAACAACAAAAAATTAGTGAAGAAAGAGTTTTTCTATTCTTCACATTTCGTTTTATGTATTAAGTAGACGTATGCTTTCAACGTGTGTAAAATGGATTTCCGTATTGCCAAATAAAAATGTTCTTTCTGCGTACATTATTCAACCAATGAAATGGATATAGACGAGAAATTTTTACTCAAAATGGACTCGCCCTGACCAAATATGGGCAGACCGATGGTACTGCCTAGTATGGATAAAGCAAGGCCGCCTACCAACAGATTTGGTTACGTCAGCGTACATGTGACCCCACAGCTCGCCTTGGCCCATGTTGTCCAGTCCGGTGACGCCAAAATATTATCGGGAGTCCGAGCGAGGGGCTCCGCAGCAGGCTCCCTTAGCAACCTGGGAGCCGGAAGCTCTAAAGTCTCGGGAGTGGAGCAGGTCAGCAATTCCAAGAAGGTAAGTCCCTCCCTCCGTCACGTTTAAACGTTTATAGAATGTTGTAAGTAATGTAAACCGCGCTGTAACTATTCCGACAGTAAAATATTTGTTTAGTTTTTAAGTGAAATGATATAAAAGACTTAACTCGCCAAATGGTATATGGTCATAAAAGTTTAAGTTTTCTACAAACACATATATTTTTTTAGAAAAAAAACTACGAAATTCGCAGAAACAAATTAAATCAGCAAATGTTTGTTGAACACAATAAAAGTTCAACTGCACCTTGTTTAGCCAGTGAGAAATGGCCGGTTTGATTAAACGCCAAACCAGTGTTTTTATTTTCAGTCGTTGCCGTGCAACTGAGTGCAAACCAATTCAACTTTTCATTAATTAATTTCTGCATTTGCATTACTGTGTTGATTTTTTTTTAAAGTAATGTTGTTTCGATAAATACTACAAAATAGTATTGAATAGGTACCGGTGTGTTCTATGTCTGTGTGTAAATGATTGAATGTGTGTATTTTTAGTGTTGTTGTGTGTGTGTGTGTGTGCTTCTGTATATATATATATATATATATATATATATATATATATATATATATATTATCTGTATATGTGTTTAACCACGTACATTGTAAAATATCTCTGTATCTGATCCTCAACGGGCAGAACCTTGTATTGATTGACTCCTGTTTGAAACCTACCCCCCCCCCCCGCCCCCCAGACATCAGTTGGTAAGTTACGTCCCTAGGGGTCAACAATGATCGTGTTTGATGTCCAACTTTCATACCAGGTCCCCATGGGCTCTCTGGCGTCCAGCTGACTGTGTACGTCGTCGGTCCATAGAATGGAGGAGAAAAGATACCAGGGTCATGTTTGTGTCGACGTGATGGGTCCCCGGGGGGGGGGTCACAATCGCAGGGTAGGGGTAATCAATGATGCTTAATCTATACAGGCTTGTTGAAGTGGGTGTGTGTGTGGGGGGGGGGAGCAGGTTTCTTAAAAATTCAAGTGGAGACAAGCCCTTTAATTAAATGTTTCTTTTTTTTTTTTTATTGATTATTTTACAATTTTTGGTTGATTAAGACTTTGAAAATTGTGTCAGTATGCACTGAACATATATACGACGATAAGTCTCATTATTTAACTATTATAGAGGGAGGGGGGGGGGTAATTCAGTATGGATGAGTTCCTTAGCTTGAATAGCAAGGTGCTGGCTCCACGTTCAATTACTGATGACTATATAGTCACATCACTTCTTTCAGTCTAGGTGACTGCCTAGAACCTCCAACCCCCACCCCAAGTTGCGATAGCCCCACCACGCCCCTCCAATAAGCTATACATTAATATCCAAAATCAATACATGAGCCTTTCTTAGCAGGAACGTTTTGCATTGGATCTCCCGAAACCTCTGTGTAAGTCATGACCTAGGGCCCACTTGATACAAGCCCTTAATTACGGCTCTGACGCTAGTGTGCCCATGACATCTCCAGCCACAGAACTTAAAAAAAAAATAAATTTAACAGAAATCAGTCAGCTTATTAAAACATCACAGATGAGCCTCACGGGAAGAAGGGATACATGTGTTTGATAATTTGACCATGACGACACCGCTACTACTACTAGGGAATCGAAGATTTGAACCTGTTATCTCTACCAAGATCACATCCAGACTGCCAGTGTCTCAGCCTCAAAGCTTTACTTCACTCCATAAGAAACATGTTATCATCTCACAATGACCGAAATGTCGAGCCCCCAATGTTACACGTGATATCAAGCCTTAATGTGGATGACGACCACATCCACAAAATATAAATGGATTAATTTATTTTTTCCTGAAATTATTTACTGTAAAACTTCCGAAAAATGGACAAAGTTTTCATAAATAGCCGTCAAATAGCCACACACTATCAAAACCCGTTGCATGCGGCCCGTCACAGTAAATTTTGCGGCCCGTTTGCACAAGTTACGATCCTATGTCGATGTTAATTCTTTTTGTTTGGAGTTTTTGCTATATTTTTTAAATTTTATTCCGATTATTTGATTTGAATCTAGTGATATTAAATCGGTTTTATGGCTCCATAATATAAGATAGAGCTGCTTGATCTACAAACAGATTATGACCGGAAGGAGAAGTTCAAGTCAGTTCTTTTTCTGAAATAATTATGAATAGTAAAATATTATTACTAAATTAGCAGCTGATTAAGTTCGTATTTTAAAATGTAATGTGCATGTGTAATAGAGTGTGAAATTAAATGACGAAATATCTTTACTTCATATTTTTCTACGTTTTAAATTTTTAATTAAGTAAACAAAATATATATGCGGCCCGCCGATAAAAATCAAGTTTTCAATGCGCCCTCCGTAGAAAAAGTTTGCCCACCCCTGATCTATATAAATAATAGCGATTTGGGTTCTGCGGTAAATCGAAAGAAAAAAAAATAATACAACAGTATTCCAGTTTAAAATACAATCATGAAAAAATCGGATCTGCTCGAAACAAAAAAAAAACCTAGCCTACCGATCAAGCCTAAGTGGAATAACTCAAATAAATGATCAAATGTTAAATTAATATTTGTCCTCTGTCATGATTAATTGAATGGGCTCAATACGAGCTGGTAAGAAATGTATTGCCGTACAAATGAAGCTACTTTTTTAACGAAGTAAAAACGAGTGATGGTATTAATCAGACACAAGCAATCAAAAAGCATTAAATAAACACACACACACACACAATTTATTTTTACCCTAAAGAATGTGACTCTGGTTAAATTGAGAATTGTTACAGGAAAAGAAAATTTAATTTCATTTGTCATCGACCAATTTTGTTTTGAGATTAAAAAAAACCTTAAAAAATATAAATCGATGACGTCATTTCATTAATTTTTTTTTTTAATTTTTATTTTTGCAACTATACATCTTCTCTTCAACTAAAAAAAAATTGGGAAATAGAACGTTTAATTAAAGAATAAAAAGAAAAAAATTAACCAGATACCTGCCTTTGGTGTCCTTAGGGTCCAATATCCAATCTAGCCAGATTCCTGTGGTGATTTATGATGTCATTGATGAACTATCGTTGAATTAATTTTTTTTTAAATTTAAAATAGAAATCAAACGTCTATAACTAAATTATTACACAGACGAGTTGAGTACTTTGTTCCTCTAAATTTCTAATATAGTTAGATATGATTCTTTGAATGATGCTTTGTTAAATTTTTTTGTCTGTCTGTATGTGCATCCATCCATCCATTTATCCGTCCATCAATCCATTTATCAAACCATATACCCTTACATTTATCCATCCATCAATCCATTTATCAGTCCACCCATTTATCCATCCATCAATCCATACATCTATCCATCAATCCATTCATCAAACCATATACCTATACATTTATACATCCATTTATCCATGTATCTATCCATCAATCCATTTATCAAACCATATACCTATACATTTATCCATCTATTTATCCATGCATCTATCCATCAATCCATTCATCAAACCATATACCTATACATTTATACATCCATTTATTCATGCATCTATCCATCAATCCATTCATCAAACCACATACCTATACATTTATCCATCCATTTATCCATGCATCTATCCATCAATCCATTCATCAAACCATATACCTATACATTTATACATCCATTTATCCATGCATCTATCCAGTCATTTATAAATGTATCCATTTATCTATCCGTACATCTACAATAATCTCTAGATGATTCAGCCAAATGTGACGTAATGATAGGCCGTATAACAGGCAATCCAGATAGGCCGAATAACAGACAATCCAGATAGGCGAGATAACAGACAATCTGAATAGGCGGGATAACAGGCAATCCAGATAGGCCGGATAACACAATCCGGATAGGCGTGTGCTATTAAACTGCTTTCGACTTTCTTTCTGCTTTACTCACACCAGTTACATTACTTTTTTTTTTTTAAAGCAAATCAATATTTACTTAGACCGGATAATCCAAAGTCCGGATATTGGCGAGAAAGATATAAATTAAAATTATGTCTTCTATATGAATTAAACCAACGTTTATCATCTGGCTGCATGCATTCTGTCTGTTCCCCACATTTTCTCGCTTTTTTTTTATATTCGCTTTTTCTTTCTTTTCCTGACGTTCTTTAATTTGCTTATGAAATACATTTTCTTGCAAGTAAAATTTTCAAAAGAAATTATTTTTAAAATCAAAAGAAACAACTTTCACATCAACGGTGGCACCTAGTAACCTCCCCTGTGAATGAGTTAAGGTGTGCGTGTTCTTATGTCTCAGTCCGTGCTGTGTCTATGTTTATGTCTACGTTGTGGGATCGTGTTTCCTTTAATTTTTTTTTAGTTCAGTCCAAGTGACGATAACTTCCCCCCCCTCCTTCAACAACGCCCAACCTCCCCCCCCCACCCCCCCACCTACCATCCATATAATTCATTTCTCAAAGTACTTGTCACAGATGAAATCATTCAAAATCACATTACATTAGCTTTATAACTTACGTCAACTGCTTACTGTTGTAGCTTACCCCACCCATTCACCCCCCACCCACCCTACCCTACCCCCTCCTCCCACCGCCAATGTGGACTGGGTCGTGAAAGAAACAAATTGACATTCACATAATGGACTAAATCCCCCCTAACCCCTCCCACCTGAAGCGGGTTCATGTCGGTGCGATGTCTCATTGAGCATGAAAGGGGAAATAACCATTAAAAATATATAAGCGATTGTACCACTTCGCTGAATCCGGATTACGGTCCCTAGTATAAGAACATTATCTCATTTTTACGTAATCTGTTTCATTTGGTATGTGATGCTACAATTTGTGAGTAACAATTTTTGTTCTAGATTCCAGCATTGAAATGAATTTATTAAAGTTTGCACCTGTTATTTTATTTTTAAAAAAGCTTTTAATTAACTTCTCTCTCTCTGTTTGTTTAGTCTGTAAAATCTTGCAAACTCGAGTTTGGGTCTGTTGTAATTTAGTGAGAAAGCTTTCAATGTGGCAGACATTTTTAATTCTACATGACAGAACACAACTGTATACCTTGTATAAAATATAGTATCAATGTAATATATTTAGTAACAAAAGTCATGAAATTGATAAATAAAAAAAATCAGGCTCATTGGGAGCCGAACAAAACTCAACGACGAGCCACAGTTGGCTCTATGAGCCACACTAGTCACCATTGCTGCAATCGGATAGGTGACATACATTCAGGCTTGCGGAGCCGGAGCCGGAGCCAAGGAGCCGGGAGCCGCTACTTTTTGCTGGAGCCGGAGCCGGGGCCGACAAAATCTGGCGGCTCCACGGCTCCCAAATGTTTGTTTTTTTACAGCAGAATTTTTTAATTTTTTTTTAGCTTTAAAATTCCAAATTTGTTTGATTGTTTGCCTCTACAATTTGAAATGTTGTTATTTTTACGAAAGCCACAACAGTAACAGCGTTAAAATGATAGCGTGCACGCACATCACCACAAGAATTCTTTAACGGGGAATCGTTTTGTGTTCGTTTTAAATCTTGTTTACCCTCCGAAATTTTTTAATGGCATTTTATTTAGTTATATATAAAGTTAAAACAGTTTTATTTTATAGAATAATTGTATCAATCATTTAAAATAAATTTTTACTAAGACGACAAATAGAACGCGTCATTTTGTATTATTATTTGACCGCGAATCAGGCCCGTAGTGTGTGTGGGGGCCCCCTCTGCTTATTTGCTCTACTTAGTAAAATGTATTACCTGCCCCCCAGCTATTGCCTGGCCCCTGATGTAGAATGCCTGGCCCATGCTGTAGAATTTTCACGCTACGGGGCTGCCGCGAATTTGTAATAGACTATAAACAAAATGGTCGCTTTCTGTATTTAACAATTTTATTATAAACAGAATATCTCAAATAGAGTAGATAAATTTATAAGGCTGTGGCTATACGGACCCGGGTCCCAATAAAATCCGATTGTTATTCGGACCCGTGGCAAATATGCACTAAGCTTAGCTATATTTAAACTTTATTAGACGGAACCCGAAAAAATAATAATACAGAGTCCGCTTAGTGGAACCCTAGACACTGAGTAACGATTAAATCATACAATTCAAACAATTATAAAAAAAAAACAATAATAAAGTTTATGTATAGCTAAGCTAAGTGCATATTTGCCACGGGTCCGAATAACAATCAGACTTGATTGGGACGGGGTCGAAATAAAAATCGGAGTTTATTGGTACCCGGGTCCGAATAGTCACTTCAAAATTATAAATAATAAATATAAATACTGAAGTCTTTAAAATATTTTAAATAATGTATCATTTTACTATTTGCTAATTTGATCATTGAAATAACTTTTTATTACTTATGAAAATGGCGACTAGTGAAACCTCGTCGAAAATAATGATATGATTCTGGAGGCACTGAAATGGTTTGTTTTTAGTAAAACCGACATGCTTATATTTTTCAAGTTCCTGACTATGACCTTAGCGTGAAAATTCTACATCAGGGGCCAGGCATTCTACAGCAGGGGCCAGGCTATAGCAGGGGGGGGCAGGTAATACATTTTACTAAGTAAAACAAATAAGCAGAGGGGGCCAGACAAAACGAAGGGGGGCCCCGGCCCCCCTGGCCCCCCCGCAAGCTACGGGCCTGCAATGGGGGTGAACGCGACAAAATTTGCGTGGCGCAATTACAAAAATTGTTGTCACGTGTGATACTACCTTAATAGGGAGCCGGAGCCGGAGCCGTCAAATTTGTGGGAGCCGGAGCCGGAAAAAAATTTGGCGGCTCCGCAAGCCTGCATACATTTAAAGAAATACCTTGCAACACAAGACAAATAGCAACCAACATAACATGCAGTCAGACAGACACGCTGGCATGCAGACAGACAGACAGACAAACAGACCACAGAGTTAAGCCCTTATTATGAAAAGAATGTGTTTTAATCCTCTCGTACTGTCATAACACTGTGTAGTTATAGGATCTGGTTAAAGTAGTGCGTCCAATGTCCATGTTAGTAATATAATACAGTCACTATGCTTTTGTGTGTGTGTGTATGTGTGCATGGTGAGGGGTGTAGTTACGCAAGGATGGCCAATATGAGTCACAGTGTAAACTGTGTAGCTTGTCTGTCTGATGGCAACATATTTATCCACCCCCCACCCCCCCACCCCCAACCCAACCCTCTCGTCTACAACAGTACTTCATCATCGAGAGTACATCTGTCTTTTTTATGTCCAATAAATATGTTGACTTGTCACATTGTAATGACACGACTCAAAATTTGGTTTTAAAATAGTTTACCAATGGTTACACCTAATTTTATTATCAACATTTTCTTTGCCTCCTAGTGTATTTCTTCATCTTTTTATACCTTCCAATTACCTCCAATTTCTTCTATCCTTCCACTCTCCCTACTTATTAATTCATCGTCTCTCTCTCTCTCTCTCTCTCTCTCTCATTCTCTATTACTCTAACTCTGCCTCTATCTGTCTCGCTCTTTCTGTATTACTCCCTCTCCCTCTCACTCTCTGCCCCTCCCCCCTCACTCTCTCTATCTCTCTCTCTCTCTCATTAGACAGATCCTCTCGTTAACACATTTCTCACCATCTTTCCTGTCTATAATATCTTTTAAATCTCTCTCGGTTTTTCTCTCTCTCTCTCTCACACACAGTCTATCGCTCAAATCATTCCTCCTTAACATACCTCCCCGCATTTTTATATCCTTATCTCCATTTCTCCTTCGTCTCCTTAACCCCCGGTTTTTCCTCCGACTGTTTTTTTTTTCTTTCTTTCTTTCTATCCGCCAAACTTATTGGTATGCTGAACTACCTTCACAATCAGGATAATATATAGAAATTTGAAAACAAAGTTAGCATTTGATCTTCCGACATCATGAGCAGTAGATGTATGTGTGTCTGTCTGTAAGCGTACATGTGTGTGTATGGGTGTATGTGTGTCTGTGTGTAAGCGTACATATGTGTGTGTGTGTATGGGTGTATGTCTGTCTGTGTGTAAGCGTACATATGTGTGTGTATGGGTGTTTGTGTGTCTGTGTGTAAGCGTACATGTGTGTGTGTATGGGTGTATATGTGTGTGTTTGTGTATTTGTATGTGTGTGTGAGATAGATGCATTGAGACAGAGAGAGAGAGAGAGAGAGAGAGAGACAGAGAGAGAGAGAGACAGAGCGAGAGCGTATTAGAGTTGATATAATGTGAGTGTGAATGCCAAAGCTCTTGTGTATCGATTGAGTTGGATGAAATACAAAGAAGTAAAAACGCCACACATGCCAAAAAAATGTCCTCCCCCCCTCCCCGTTATATAGAAATGTCCTTTAGAGTGGATGACGTCATGGAATGCTGGCAAAGTGACATAAATGCCATGCCAATATACCCGATATAATGGCATTTTGACATTTAACGCCAGTATTAGGTAATATGTCCCCCCCCCCACTTGTCTTTTAATAAAGTTTCAACATGGGCGGATGAAAGGAATTTTTATTTATTAAAGGTGTGGGGGGGGTATGTATGGAAATACTATCAGGGTTGTATCCCATGTAAGATTGGAAATGTTTATGTTAAACTATACTCTTTTGACAAAAAAAAATATTCATTAAGAAGGTCCGTGGTAGCGTCAAGTGTTGATATGTAACTCACTTGTAATAAAGTCATAGTCACTACCGATGGAGAAAGTTCCGTGCGTGTTTCGTGTTGGTGAAGGCGTATCTTTAACATAAACTTTGCCCCCCCCCCCACCCCGCGACATTTATTAGAACAACTTAAATAAGTATAAATAAAATATCATGAGTGTACGCTAAAGCCTATGTGTGAAGTCCACACAATGTGAGCAGTCCATCCAGTTTGAGCAGTCCGGCATATAGTGAGCAGTCCATCCAATTTGAGCAGTCCGGCATATGGTGAGCAGTCCATCCAATTTAAGCAGTCCGGCATATGGTGAGCAGTCCATCCAATTTAAGCAGTCCGGCATATGGTGAGCAGTCCATCCAATTTGAGCAGTTCGACAAATGTGAGCTGTGAGACCAAAGCGAGCAGTCCGGCCAATATGTGTGCTGTCTAGCAAGTGGCGTCACTATGGTTGGTGTCACCTGGTGCGGAAAATTCACAGTATCAGTCACCCCCCCCCCCTCCCTTTCCTTCAAGACTTCCAACATGAGCAATGGTACAATGGTACATATTTTGAATTTTCCTGCACTAGACTTGAGAGAATGTACTTTAAATTACTTTAGCTATAAAAACGATAGTATTACTGACTGTATTTCAGAAAGATGTGTATTACTTAAATTAAAATGAATTTGTAAACTACTTCTCCAATTTCACAAAAGCACGTGACTACAAGCGTCCTTTTTTTTTTTAGAACGTTTGCAATAAATCTTCAGATTGATCCGAGCAGCTTTGAACTGTATTCATTTACCTAAGCTCCAGACGCTCTGCGTGGTGACACCCTGTGCTACTGCGCTATATGGTGACACCCTGTGCTACAACTCTATATGGTGACACCCAGTGTTACTGCTCTGCATGTTGGCACCCTGTTATACTGCTCTATATGGTGACACTCTGTTCTACTGCTCTATATGGTGACACCCTGTGCTACTGCTCTATAAGGTGGCCCCCTGTGCCACTGCTCTGCATGTTGGCACCCTACTGACTACGGCTCATTTTTTTTAACTATGATCGGTTATAAAACCAACTATACCGAATTTTTCCTGAAATTTAGAACTGTTCATTTTGGTGTCAACCTAAAATGGTGTCGCCCGACCCACCTCCCTATTGACGCCACTGAGTCCGGCCAATAGCCACTGAACTGACCACTTTCATAGATTGTTAATCTCATGTGGACGTTTCTAACGACATATTCATCAATTGTATTTTTACACTATCATTATCGACTAACATAGATGTACAATTAATGTACATAGAAACGATGGAGACTAACTCTAAAAAACTTCACATCATAAAACATCAAACACAGGAAATGTTGCCAGAATGTTTTGGAACAAAGTAGCGAAAAAACAAATTAAAATCAGCATAAAGTAGCACACATATTTTAAGCCTATTCAACATTGTAAATAGATTTATTTTGCATTACTTTTGAACTAGTTCTTTTTGGTGCGCATTGCTGTAAAAAAAAGTAGCAGGTTTGCTAAAAGTAGCACAATCATTCAAAAGTAAACACGCAGGTACATGAACCATTTAGAATTTAGAGCTTAACGTTGTGAGGGATGAAGGGAAAATACGGAGGAGTTGTCAGTCCTGTTATGGCCTACAAAGGAATCATGGCTGTAAATCCTTATCTCCAGTGTGTGTGTGTATGTGTGTGTGTGCGCGCGTGTGTGTATCGTCTCACTCACCAGTCTTCCATTTCTCTACAACTGTGATTTCAGTCGTTGTGGCCGTGAAATGTTTGTACAGAGACACCAGACAGCTGTGTGGCGTACAAGAGGCTGGTTCACTGGTTTCCATTAACCTTGCTGCTCTTTTAACTTTTCCATCTGGATTAAAAACAAATAAATAGTTAAGACAATGAGACGAGGTCGATTTTGCGTCATCGTAGCGCTATTGCCATACCAGTCATACTATCATCGTAGCAATATAACTGTACCAGACATACCGTCATTGTAGCAATATAACTGTACCAGACATACAGTCATCGTAGCAATATAACTGCACCGGAAGTATAGTCATCGTAGCTATATAATTGTACCAGACATACAGTCATCATAGCAATATAACTGCACCGCAAGTACAGTCATCGTAGCAATATAATTGTACCAGACATACAGTCATCGTAGCAATATAATAGTACCAGACATACAGTCATCGCAGCAATATAACTGCACCGGAAGTACAGTCATCGTAGGAATATAACTGTACCGGTAGTACAGTCATCGTAGCAATATAATTGTACCAGACATACAGTCATCATAGCAATATAACTGCACCGGAAGTACAGTCATCGTTGCAATATAATAGTACCAGACATACAGTCTTCGTAGCAATATAACTGCACCGGAAGTACAGTCATCACAGCAATATAATTGTACCAGACATACAGTCATCGTAGCAATATAACTGCACCGGAAGTACAGCCATCACAGCAATATAACTGTACCAGACATACAGTCATCGCAGCAATATAACTGCACTGGAAGTACAGTCATCATAGCGATATTACAATACCAGACTTACAGTCATCGTAGCAATATAACTGTATCGGTAGTACAATCATCGGAGGGAATTTGCTGTACCAGTAGTAAAGTCATAGGAACGATATTGCTGTACCAGTAAAACAGTGATCGGAGAGATACTGCTGTACAAATAGTACAGTCATCGGAGTGATATTGCTGTACCAGTCGTTAGTGTTGTTTTAGTCCCAGGTCATATTTTTAGTTTCAGTTTTTATTTCGTTTTTTCTGTAATAATTTTAGTTTTCGTCTAGTTTTAGTCTGGCTGCTAATTTTAGTTTTAGTTTTAGTTCTCGTTGACGAAAAGTCAACATTTTCGTTAACGAAGGTTTTAGTTTTAGTTTTCGTGAACGAAAGCAACACTATATTTAAGTTTCAGTTTTTATTTCGTTTTTTCTGTAATAATTTCAGTTTTCGTCTAGTTTTAGTCTTGCTGCTAATTTTAGTTTTAGTTTTAGTTCTCGTCGACGAAAAGTCAACATTTTCGTCAACGAAGGTTTTAGTTTTAGTTTTCGTCAACAAAAACAACACTACCAGTCGTAATCTTTTAAAAAAAACCTGAATAATCTTGACTCCAATTTCTATACAAAATCAAACTTTAATTACGTTTTCTTTTTCGTTCAAAGTTTGCACCAATCTAATAATTTTTTTACACTTCTCATTCAAAAAAAATGAAATCTAATTAGTTTAATCAATAAATTCAGAAAAAAAAATATATGAGGTTTTCGACAGCCTTAATTTGTAAATAAAACAGAAAGAAGCGAAGGCAGTTCAAATACATGGTGAAAACGGAAACAAACATTCAACCGGAAAAGCAAAAACACTTTCTGTATTTTTTCCCCCTTTTCTTTATCTCTTTCATTTACACTCTCCTTCTTTCAATCTAACTATCAGTGTATATTTCTATGTGTTCATCTCATCGCTACATTATCTCTCCCACTCCTTCTTTCTCTCTTTCTCACTCCTTCTTTCTCCCTCTCTCACTCCTTCTTCCTTACACACTCACCTTCTTTCTTTCTCTCCCTCTCTACACCCCTACTCTCCATCTCACATACACAATATTTCATGATTTCTCTGTTTGACCAAAACAATGTCACTTGATTAACAGGAAGTAAAACGTTGTCCATGTTATACATGTCGGCTGCATATTTTGGCGGATAAAAATAAAATAAAACGTATTTTTTTATATACGTGTCAGTTTTTTTTTTCCGTTGCGCATACGCCATAACATCACCGCTCTTATGCCCGCAACATATTTTTTTTTCTAACTTTCCCACCTATTTCCTTTCTATCACTTCTTTCCCCCCCCCCCCCACCGCCATCATTCAGAAACTTGGCATGTAGACAAAGCGTTGATAACGGGCAGTGCTGGAGTTGTCACTGATCAAACTCACTTGACACGGTGTTGTACCGGTACGAGTCACAGGGTACATTCCTATTTACCCCGTACTTCAAACCCGTCTCACTGTTCCTGACATTCTCCATTTCCTACTATTCCTGATATATATTTAAATACCATTCTCGATCAGTATTTAATTTTCATGAAACTGTTGCCCTCCATGACAGTGTACTAAATGATGTGCCGCTATACGCATTAAGGAAACTATTGTTACGTTTGAAAGGATATACAAGCAATTTAAGTCTTTTCCGTTTCGGACAAAGGACATTTTAGAGCATTTTCGTGTACACAGTGGCTACGGTTACGCCGGACGAAATCCGTATTTTTTCCCGGGTTACAGCCATAGATATTGAGAGGGAAGTAATCATGTTGAATAACTGTTACAAAAATAAATATGATTACGCCCCTTTCATTAGATTTTATTATTTATACTTAAAATATAAGCAAAAACGGTACATAAGAAACTCTTATATTCAGCCCTGAAAGGTCCTATCGCAAAATGAACTTTTGATGTACACTTGGCAGGCCAAGACCTACAAAACGATATATACATCATGGGTCTAGGCCTATGGTTGCTGAGATATAGGGCGCTCCTTTGTTAATATAGCTTATATAGTAAAAAACTGTACTTAATACGCCCCCTTTTTCGGCTCTCAGAGGTCACATCGCGAAATGAACTTCTGGTGCACACATGGCAGGCCAAGACCTACAAAATGATATATACATCATGGGTCTAGGACTTATGGTTGTTGAGATCTAGGGTGATGACGGACAGACAGACAGACAAAACGGGGACAATAGAGCATTTTTTTTTCGAAAATGCTCTAAAAATATAACGCAACTCTTCAATAACAACCCTGTGTAATGATGTCACCATAATGGTGAATAAGGGGAAACCACTGACAAAAAAATCATTCTTTGGTCAAGTAGAAATTGATGGGATAAACACTGACGACAAATGAGCTATATAAATATATTCCGTCTCAAGTCACGTCTTCTGAAAATCGAAAGTAAGAATACTGTTTCCTGTTTAAATATTAATGGTCCCTTACCGGAGAAGTCTCGATTTATTCAATATTTTCTTTATAAAAATCCCATAATATAAGACCAATAGACGCATGTAAATACATTGGCCTATTCATGATAGCCTCAAAGTTTAGCTATGATTTTCTGCAAAGGTTTTGCACTGTACAGTTAGTAGATAATACTATTGCACGTCACTTGATTTATTGGATGAAAAGAATGTAAAGAACCGTAGATATTTGTTTTCAAAATAGAGACAGAAATAGAGAAATAAGTAAGAATGTTTTACAATAAACATTATTCTCCTCTTTAATACCTCACAATCATAAAGAAATTATAAGATACCAATATTTCAATTTAAAAATTAAAAAAAAAAACCACAAACAGTTTTTAGCATAAGTCTGTCATATTTAAACGGGGACGTTGGCATGGGAGAAGATGGCGTCAAGTAGGCACGGTCTAAAGCAGAGGCGTTCCTTGGGTTGGGGGGATCGGGGTCCGAATTCGAAAGTCCCCCCTGGACCCAGATTAAGGTGGGATGGGGCAAATTTTTTTTTACATTAAATATTAAGTACTTTATCTCATGTCATGGTGTCGAATGTCAAAATGCAGGGGCCCCCCAAAGAGGCCAAGCCGTCCGGTCCCCAAATCCCTAGGTTCGGCACTGGTCTAAAGTATGTCAGTGTAAGGGTACCCCTCCTCCCCCACCACAAAAAAAAAAACAACAACAAAACAAAACTGCCTGTTTTAGAAAGAAATATGGTACCTAATGATAACAACCCATTCTCCCACGATTAAGTCATTTCACACAAGACCAATAAAACATTTAATTTTTTTTTTTTTAATTTACATTTTTTTTAAGTTATTGAAACTTAAATTTATATTTTTAGTGCTCTTTTTTTTTCTTTTGAAGCTGTACAGTATTAAGGATTCTTAAGAAATATATATCTTAATAATATTGTTGACTAGCTGTACCCTTGCGAAACCTTTGCATAGAGTTGTATCCCCTTAGGCTTGATCGGTAGGCTAGGTTATTTTTTATTTCGGGCAGATCCGATTTTTTCATGATTGTATTTTAAACTGGAATACTGTTGTATTAATTCTTTACTTTCGATTTAACGCAAAACCCAAATCGCTATTATTTTATTAGGTTGTTTTGTTTTATTAACTTACAGACCAATAAGTCTGACACTGTTTCTCTCTTAGTTTTGTTACCTCTACCGACCTACTTCTCCGTCCGTCTATCCGCTATCTTGTTATCCTGAGTGTCAAAAAGCAGACAACAAAATTTCACCTATATGCCACCTTTTTATTTTGTGTCTAACCTTGCCTTGAAATCGCCTGTTGTGTTAAAAATGGGGGAGGTAAAAACGGAAGAAAGAGAGGAGGTAATTTCATAAATTGTATTGGAGGGAAAAAAAAATATCAACACCGGTTAAAATTTAAAAGAAGCGGGAAAAAAAAATAAAAGGGGAGAAGGCAGGGTAATCAGGGAAACTGGTGTGATGAAAGGGGAGATAAATTATTTAAAAAAAATGAAAGCAGACTTAGTATTTTATGCTTGGCTACACAGCGAGATAGAACAACACGTGCGTGTCATATTAAATAGGCCCGATCTTTGGGAGCCATTATATATATATATATATATATATATATATATATATATATATACTGGAACCCTTTTTGCACCGGAATATACAATACATGAAACTAGAATTGACCATAGTTGCGTCTCTTTGGCAATATGGGTTCTAGGTTGAGAAGTTACACTGAATTCACATTCTATTTTACCATTTCTTAGATTTACATGAGTATATATTTTTGTCTTTATTTCATTCTATCTCTCTGTCGAAATAGTCGGCACACTTTTCTACCTGTATGATATTGTTAACAGCCCATGAAATATGAGTTGTTTATATCTTGTGATCCAGCGGTCGGCAACTGGTGGTCCGCGGACCATTTTTTTGCTAGTCCACAGAATATCTCGCTGTGTGCGTGCGGACAAGCGCAGAACCTAGACAGTACACTGGACTGGCCAGCCATGGGGCCAGCACGGAAGAAATGAGATGACTGGATACCCGGATTCCAAAGCCGATCGGGTTCAAAACTTAACCTAACCTACTTGCATAGTACTTCATATCATGTTCTATATATATATGTCTCACAGTGACGAACCAAGGGATTTGGTGGGCTCGTAGGGCTTGGTCTATTTTGGGGATCCTGCATTTTGACATTCGACATCGTGACATGAGATAATGTACTTAATATTTAATATAAAAAAAATTGTGGGGGGGGAGGGCTTTCGAATTGGGGACCCCCAACCCTAGGTACGCCTCTGATATCTTTTTATCAAAAGGAAACAAAACTAACCCCACCGCCCTCCCCCAGCCTCTCTAGCTTCCACCCCCTCAACAGCAATCAACTATCAGTTCCTTGGAGACACTGCAACCTAAGATAATAAAAAAATATATATAAAACAACCAACAACCACTCCTTTCACACTCACTAACACCCACCCACCCCCACACCCACCCACACGCACGCGCACACACACATACTCACCTTGTGCGCCATCTCCTTGCAAACTTCTGATTTATTTAAAAAAATGTACCCCAGCTGGAAAATTTTAATTTTTTTTTTTTTTTGCTTTCATCCACCCCCCCTCCCCCACCATTATAACTTCTTAGCCCAACTCTCTACCTCTTTTACCCCATCTCATTATTATTTATTTTTATTCTTCTATCTCCGCTTATAACTCACACGCCTTCTTCTGTTTCACACATTCAAGTGCTCACCAGTGAGGTTGCGTTTTATTTTTAAACTTTTGTTTGACGTTTTGTACAAAAAAATTTTAACACGTACCAAAAACAATTCTGCAGACGTGAAATTCTCTCCCCCCTCCATTTTTATTTCGCTTCGTTTTTATTTATTTTTTCATTTCTAATTTCCCGCCTTGAATCCCCGCTGCGCGTTGCACATAAACTTTTACGGTATCTTTTAAGCAATGTAATAAAATCCATAATTTTTATTGTATTTCTTATTTACTTTCTCGCAGTAACTCATACTGGATACATATAGTTTAATTTTATTTCTTAGAAAACTATGATGCACTTTATTTAAAATTGATTTTCTCAAAAGCACACTACATTCTACTAGTTTTTCTATGAAACTTTTATCAGAACAACCATACAGTTTTAACGGATAAACTAATAAATACGTTTAAGTTATGATCTAAGATGTTTTTTTCGTATATTGTTCTACCTCCAAGGGATAGATTAAATAGAATGCATACTGTAGTAAAAGTTCATTTCTTAATTAAATAGATTTCTAAAAATGTAAAAAAAAAAGGGTCAAACATTACAAAGGTTGAGTAGGACCCCCCCCCCCCTAAATCCGAAAACATCAAAATATCCGTTTTCTGTAACCCTCTAATCTAATAAACACTATTCCTATTATTATCTTATGAAACAATCTCATGATATTTTTTTTTAACCGTCTCGGTAATCTGTTTGTCTAATTAGGGGTCGGCAACCCTTTTAGACGGAAGAGCCAAAAGTTATAATTTACAATTATCTCAATTTTTAAAGAGCCACTAAAATTGTTGTTTCAATAGTATGGTATTTGATTAGGCCGCAATTTGACATCGAAAGAGCCGCATGCGGCTCGCGAGCCGCAGGTTGCCGACCCCTGGTCTAAACTATACGTGTATACACAAAGCTCAATTTTCTGTGGGGAAAAACTGCTCGCAAAGTGTTAGTGTGTGTACGATGTCTCTTTTAGGGTGAGATGAAATCTCTTAGATCCTGTAAACCACTAATGGGACTATTTTTTTTTATGGTGCCCTTCTTTCATCCCCACTATTACCGATAGAGCAATGGCCATGGAGGCACCACGGGAGATATAACGGGGACTTAAACCATGACCTGAAATATCCATAAGTCTTCATTGGAGATAGAACCAAGCACCCTCGGGTTGAGAGTCGAGCGCTTTACCACACGATCACTCTGTATAATATAAGATACATTTGATCGGTTAGGTCTGAACCTATGAGCGTGAGGTATGAATATGTAAACCTACACAGGTACCATATATTTAGATTGTTTACTTTTCACAGTTATAAGCTATCGCCTGGCTGCCGGATATAAGTGTTTATAAAACCTGATGCCATTAGTAAAACAAGACACGCTAAGTTCAAGGTCTAATTGAAAGGTAAATTTTAAAAAAAAATAGAAAAAGTGCCAACAGATAGTTTATAAATACTTTCCTAACAATTTACACTGCGAAAATGATTCTATCCTCGGTTTATTTATAGATTTATATTCTCTAACCTTCTTTAACTTTTCGTTTCGCTTTTAATTTTTTTTTTAATTATTACTACCTTTTAAAACTAAAGTTTAAATCATTTAGACTAATGTATGAATGGTTAAATATTATTTCCTATTTATATCAATTATGCTTGCATATTATCCAGTTCTTACTCTCTGGACTTCGTTATGTTTTGTCTAGCAGCCGAAACCTGTGGCGAGGGTGGTTTAAGACAAAGGAAGGCGGGAAGAAAGGTGGGTAGTGGGACTTGTTGCAGCAGACGAGATAAATTCAAGGTGGAAATAGCGCAAAGGAAATTTTTTTTTTTCTTCTTTTCAAAACTGACGGTGCGTGTTGTAGAACAAGAAGTTATTTATTGACTAGTGGAAATACTCTCAGTCGACTTTTACTTGTTTGTGCTGAAGTTTTATTAATATACTTGTTACAATGAGTATCTTTGGAGTTTAATCTAAATTATTCAACAAATGGATTTTTTGCCTTATAAGAAATTTCTTTTATTGGATATTCGTCCATCCTGGGTTTTTTAAAGCATAATTTTTGAATGGATATGTTGGAAATAGTATTTCGATAAAAAAAATAAATTTTCTTTTTTATTGTGCATATGTGATACAAATTCTGCAGCTAACATGGAAAAAATCTAATCAAAATGACCATTTATATATTAAAGAGTTCAAACTGAAATTGTAATTTAAAAGTGAAAATTTTCACAAGTAGACAAAACAGGTTTAGTGAAAAGAATCAGGTACATTGAATCATCTGCATCGCGTCAGGTACATGGAATCAGGTAGATTGAGTCAGGTACATTGAATCAGGTAGATTGAGTCAGGTACATTGAATCAGGTAGATTGAGTCAGGTACATTGAATCAGGTAGATTGAGTCAGGTACATTGAATCAGGTAGATTGAGTCAGGTACATTGAATCAGGTAGATTGAGTCAGGTACATTGAATCAGGTAGATTGAGTCAGGTACATTGAATCAGATAGATTGAGTCAGGTACAATGAATCAGGTAGATTGAGTCAGGTACATTGAATCAGGTAGATTGAGTCAGGTACATTGAATCAGGTAGATTGAGTCAGGTACATTGAATCAGGTAGATTGAGTCAGGTACATTGAATCAGGTAGATTGAGTCAGGTACATTGAATCAGGTAGATTGAGTCAGGTACATTGAATCAGGTAGATTGAGTCAAGTACATTGAATCAGATAGATTGAGTCAGGTACATTGAATCAGGTAGATTGAGTCAGGTACATTGAATCAGGTAGATTGAGTAAGGTACATTGAATCAGGTAGATTGAGTAAGGTACATTGAATCAGGTAGATTGAGTCAGGTACATTGAATCAGGTAGATTGAATCGGGTAAATTGATTTTTATGTTAAATGCAACGAATTCTACAAAATTGTGCCACACTATTCTCTGCTAATTAATCAGCTATCTCTATCCCATCAGGAGATTTGCCTGAAGAACAAAGTAGAGTGATCATAAGTTATTTTAAACGGTTGTGTCGTAAGGGCATCCAATCGAGAAATTCGGTTCTGAATCTTCCATTACACACATGTAACTTTTTCATATGAACAATTGCTTCATAGCCAATTTAACCATAATCCACTTACAAACATGCAACTTTCGACATGAAGGTCCCGGGTTCGATCTCCGATGAGAAACACTGCATTCTTTAGGTCATTGTGAAAGTTCCTTTGATATCTCCCGTGGTGCCTTCATGGTCATTGCACTATAGGCTATGGTGAAGATAAACGAAGGGCACTACAATAAACAGTCAAATAGTGTTTTTTTTTAGGATCTAAGAGATAACCATCTTTACATGGACTTCACAGTTAATATAATAGTCAAAAGAATATTTACGTTGGTATATTCTACACATGCGCAAATCAAATACTTGTATTGTTGTCTTTATTATTGCTAGTACTAGTATTATCTTTTAATTAAAAAAAAAACAACTCATGCCATGTTACACTCGAAAAATTAGAGTGAGCATTGGATGGAACATTGGATGGAACATTGGAAGGAAAAATTTGAGGAAACAGGTAACATAGGAGGACCATTTACTAGAACATAGAAGTGAAGCTAGAAGGGAGTTTTGGAGTCTAGGAGGTAACATAGAAGGGAATATAGGAGGGAACTTAGGAGAGAACATTTCGGGGAGAGTTGGAGGGAACTTGAGGGAACATAGAGTGGAAAATTGACTAGAATGTAGGAGGTGAAATAGACTAAACTAAAGGACTTAGTTTAGGAGTGAACATAACAGGGAACATAAGAGGGAACATAGAAGGGAACATAGGAGGGAACTTATGAGAAAACGTAGGAGGGTACATAAGAGGGATCACATGAAGGTGTATTGGAGAAAAGATTGCACGGCTGGGAAAACTGTGGTTTCCACTCCGCATTATAACAACCAAAAAAAAATATCAATTTCATTTTAAATATTTTATTCTTAAAAAATAAACCGTAACAATTTTTAGAGCATTTTCGAAAAAAAAATGCTCTATTGTCCCCGTTTTGTCTGTCTGTCTGTTTGTCTCTCTGTCTGTCTGTCCGTCATCACCCTAGATCTCAACAACCATAAGTCCTAGACCCATGATGTATATATCATTTTGTAGGTCTTGGCCTGCCAAAAAATGACTTTGGTCCATTTTGCGATCTGACCTCTGAGGGCTGAAAAAGGGGGCGTGTTAAGTACCGTTTTTACTATATAAGCTATATTAACAAAGGAGCGCCCTATATCTAAGCAACCATAAGTCCTAGACCCATGATGTATATATCATTTTGTAGGTCTTGGCCTGCCAAGTGTCCATCAGAAGTTCATTTCGCGATCTGACCTCTGTGGGCCGAAAAATGGGGCGTTTTAAGTACCGTTTTTGCTTATATTTTAAATATAAATAATAAAAGCTAATCAAAGGGGCGTAATCATTATTTATTTTTGTAACAGTTATTCAACATGATTACTTCCCTCTCTATTTATCGAAAATTCAGCAAAATCTATGGCTGTCACCCGGAAAAAAAAACTACGGATTTCGTCCGGCGTAACCGAAAATGTTCTAAAATGTCATTTGTCCGAAACGGAAAAGACTTAAATTGCTTGTTTTTATATCTTGATACTACAAACCACTAATAGGAAAGTTGTTTAAATCCCAAGTCCTCATCTTAGTTGCAGTGGCCATCCATCCCCTACAGAGGGGCAAAGATAACTGGGTTGTTATACTTTAAATCGAATATCTAACCGCCCAACCTCCTCGCCAAGTCATAAAAAAAAAAAATTGCTAGAAATGTCATGTCGACCCGACACGGCTGGCGTCATTTTGTAAGTTGATCGAAAAAAAAAGGAAAAATGCGTCACATAATGTAACAGAACGACGCAATGAGATTTATTTATAACACTTCTCTTTCACCTCCCTGTATTTTTGCCATTGGAGGGAATGGAACATCGTATCATATTCTCTAAACCAAAAACTCTGGGCTAGTCCAGCTGCCGCCCCGCCATTTTTTTTTTGTTGTTGTTCCCCCTTTTCTTGTCTAGCCGTGAAATGTTGTTGGTTCATTCAATTAAGCAAAGGGCAGACAACTTTTCCACGAGATCTGTAATCTTTAGGTGCAGGCGATACCGCGGAAATATAACGTTTATGTCATGAGTGGGTTGCCGTTCTTTGTCTTCTGTTTTGCAGTGTGCCGGTACTTGGTGTGTTGGTGTTTTTTGTGTTCTAACATAGAAAGTGCTTCTTTTTTTTAACATAAAAATTTTAAAGTGAATTAAGCTATTGGAATATTTAAAGAGAAAGTAAGTCCGCCTGTTTATTTACAACACAGTATACTTTTGATGTTGCTAACAAAGTATCCAAATATGTTTGTGCATTTTTTTTAACTCTTCTGTAATGTAGGTATAAAGATAGTTTTTCGATTCATGTAAGCAGGTGTAAACAAACTCGACTTCTTTGAACTGCGCTGTCTGTTCATTGATCTATAAATAAATATATTTATTTATTTACAATGTAGTGGTGATCGATGAAATAAAACTGTTACAGCTTTAATAATACTAAAATAACAATGCTGAAATATACAGTTGAAAAATTCAATCGCAGAGTTTCGCGCTGTCCGTGGATATAAATATATTACCAGAGCAATGATTTTCTGTAATAAGAGCTCTGTCCTATACTAAACACAGTGCAGGATTTGCAAGCTATAGCTTAGGGCCCCCACTTTCTTGGGGCGGGGGGGGGGAGGCAAAATTGTGTCCGAGTGAGCAATAGTCATATTTACTTAAATATTTGGCACTGGACTTATAAATGGCCCTAATATCTCAAATAGCTTAGGCAGTGCCGAACCTAGGGATTTAGAGGCCCGGGAAGGGGGGCTTAGCCTCTTTGGAGGCCCCTGCGTTTTGACAATCGACACCATGACATGAATTAATGTACTTTATAGTTAAAGTAAAAAAATGTTTTTGGGGACCCCCCCTCAAGCTGGGGCCCGGGGGGAACTTTCGATTTTGGACCCCACTCCCCCACCCTAGGTAAGTCTCTTTGAGCTCAGGGCCTTATCAAGTCTAAATCCGGCCCTGTCTAAACAGAACCGTTCCGATGGAAAGACAAACTAGCCGACCATTTCGGCCGACACTACAGAAGGGGGCCGCATTAAGTAGTTAGCTCTTGTTAAATCTGATAATTAGAGGACACCAACGTTAATTTTTGCATGCAGCCCCTCCCATCTCCCACCCCCAAAGATTCTAAGGAAGTCTCTTCCTAAGGCCCCCAGTTACCGGCCCTGTCTATAATTAGTCCATATCACTATAGAAACGTAGGTTAAAAATATGTTGTTTTATTTCATTTATTATTAATTCATTTGGACTTTCATTGTTTTATCAATAATAGATGCAAGCAACAATAATTCAACCTTCAATTATCGCAGTAGATAGAACAATGTGTTGGCATACAGCTTGATTCTGTTAATGCGTCATGGATTCAAACGTAAAATGAGATTTACATAAACATCGCCAGAATTTATACTCATATAGATCAGTGTCTCTGTCTTGTGATGGAGCACCATAAACTAGACTGAATTAGATATTTCTTTTATATTTTTCGGATAGTTTCAACATTTCATAACACATGAGTAGTTTATCGGTTAGTTACAACATTTCATAACACATGAGTAGTTTATCTGTTGGTTTTCAGTACGTTACAACAATACTTGGTTTATTCCTGTGTATTTCTGATGCAGATTCTAAATTCTATAATTCATGAAACGCTGAAATAAATAAATAAAAAAGGTTTCATTCTACTGTTGGGGTGTTGGGCCCCCCCCTTCTTTAACTACCCCATCACATTCAAGTGAAAAATAATGGTTTTTACAAACAGAAACAAAGCCAAAACATGAAAATAGAAATGTTTCGGGAAAATAAAATGGAGGGAAAAAAAAGGAGATTTATTTATATTGTTCGGTGAAGAGGAATAAAGGAAAGAAAGAAAAGAGAAGAAAAAGAGAAGGAAAAAAAAAGAGAGATCTAGAATAATGGATGTCAAATGAAGATTATCTTGACAACATGGTCCTGGATTACGTCATCACAGTCTGGGATTCCCCGGAACCCAAATCTTTTAGTTCGCAGGTAAGTTGCCTCAGTGAAATTATTTTACACCTGGAAATCCAGGGGAAAATGATAGAAAGAAAAAAGAGTGAGAGGGGGGGGGGGAGGAGAGAGAGAAAGAAAGAAACGCATGCACTCTTGCGTGTGTATTTAGGGCGCTACTTTTGCAAGTCAAGTCGACCAGTAGCGAGTTGTTACTGATATTACCTAACGCCTTATTTGCGAAACAAAATATACAATGAATAAGATTAATGTGTAATTAATGGGGGAGTGAAGGATGTGGTGCAAAAATCTGTTTCCATGAAATTAAGACTCATGTTACTTTTGAATGAAAACCATTAGTAGTGGTGTTTATTCATTTTAGAGTCAATATTCAAATCTGATGTAGATTACTTTAATCTACCTAGAGGAACACTCTGTTAGTAACGTAATATTCAGACGCCATGATTAATTAAGGTCTGACAAAAATGAGATGTGTTCAATTCATTGCAATTTAAATGGTCTTTGAAATAACATCGTTAAAATATTTATGTGAATTTGGAAACACAAAAACTAATTATCAATAAAACTGTTTTGTAGTTAACAATGTTTGTGATGTTCAATTTAAAGCAATGAATGATAGTAATTAATGACAATTGAATTAAATCTTATATTGCAAAATTATGTATTCCACCTTCATGTTATCTCCCTGGAATCAGTACAAACATGCAGATAATGGTTAAGTAATGTAAGCTGTTGTTTGATTTGTACTGGTCGATAAAATAATCAGATCCGAGCTTAAACAATACGATTATATAAGTGTACACGATATAACTATTGCAGCTAATTAAAAAATATTTATTATCTTTTCTCAAAACAACAATTTAAAATTGGGGTACTTGGTATTATCTGCCGCTCTCATAACAATGCACACACACACACACACACGCACACACACACACACACACACACACATACACACACATATATATATATATATATATATATATATATATATATATTGTACAAGCCACCAACAAATTTCTAGATGTTTTAATGTTTAGTCCTCAGTTTGTGGCGTAGCATTAACAGTCTCTCAGGGCTCAGGGTGAATTATCGCCAAAAGTGACGTCCGCGTAGAAAGAATGACTTTATATATGGGACTAATTGTCTCTTTTTGTTCAATTAATTCGCTTTTTTTAAAAAAAACCTTAACTGACGTAACTTTAAAAAAAAATACTTCGTTATGTTTGGAAAGCAAAATGCTGTAACTATATTTAACACTCATATGGGAATGTTTACTTTTTTATATTTTAGATAGTTCACAAAATATCTAATATTAACACTAGATAAACCTCTATTCAATCTGAATGATATATAATTCAATGAGTTTATTTTGAAATAATGATAAGAATCAACCATTTCACCGAAACAATCCCAATTTCGTTTCAGACAGTAAAATGTACTTCTGGTAAAAACACTTTTTTTGTTCCTCTGTTGCTTTCAGTCAGTTAACGGGCACTGGTATTCACAACTGTGTGGCAGGGGGGTACGTAGCCAGGCCTAAGCCCTGGTTTTTCACAGCTCCAGCTCTTTTGGAATGATAACTATTCTAATACCCCCTTCCCCCCTTTCCCACTTCCACACCCAGAAACGCTCACAGTTAAATCTTCCTCGCAGCTGGTAGCGTAAATGAAATAAATTGCGTATTTAATTGCCTGATCTCGGAGGGCGCCACAAGCACACCTCCCCCCACACACTACCCCATGAGTGTCTCCATTCCCTTGGCACCTCCAGGACATGGTTTGGACATTCTTCGCGTTCGTTCGACGTAAATAACGAATCCAAGGTATTTCATTTCGAATATCAACCATCAGGTGAGAAAAGACAGCTGCCTTGGTTTCGTGTCCCGTTAAATGTCTGCTATATTGTCTGAGTAAGACTGACGCCCGAGTAAGACAGACGTCTCAGAAACACAGACATCTCTATATGCCTGTGCGGAAATGTCGCTACCCTCTTAGGTGCATTAAAGTTAACATCTAATATTAAATAACCTTTCTCCTCATGTTTACATTACCGCGGTTCTTATTGTGTATGCAAGGGACGTCATTGAGACCGGAGCACATTGAATTTGGCCCGCAAGAAAGAATTAATCAAGGAGGTTGAATACATGGAGACGGCGTCTGCTATCAGATGGTACCAAACGGCTGAATCCAGTGGGCGCAGCCTATCGCCATGTTCGACTCAAAACATTCCACCAGCTTTCATTACGATACCAGTTTTCTCATTCTAGAAACGACTCCAATGAGCTTTGTTTTTTGCCATCACATTTTTTCTAAAGTCTGCTAAGGCCCTAGTTAATTTCTAATGGACTAGTTATTCTAATGTGTCAATTACAAAGCGCTGTAGTCTATGTAAAGCTATTTATACGATCAGCTGATAGAGGCCTATAAAGCTTATATTATACGCTATATCGAAATTTAGCCAGGGTAAAAATTGTATTTTTACATAATACATAATATTTTGTATTTATACTTTGATGTTTTTTGCAAAGCATTTGATCAAACAATGAAAAATGGTTAGCACTAAGCAGCGTAAACTAGACTAAAAACAATCCTGTCAATATTGCCTTTCGAAGCGTTTCGAAGCAATCAGTAAATCAAACGATAGCAACAAACTATCGATACACAAAGACCCGCTGAGAGAGGGGCATGGGGGGGGAATGCCCAGGGGCCCAACGAGTTTTCGGAGCCAAGACAGAGCTTTCCAAACAACTTTTGAAAATATTATTATCAGCACGATGGGGGGGGGTCGTGACAGCCCTGCCCAGGGGCCCAAAATTTCTGTCGGTGGGCCTGGATGCACATTTAAAAAGCCAATAAAACCTGTTTTACGACAGGAATCAAACACGAGTCTGCCATTTTGCGATTCACGTAAACCAATTATGTATGTCTGCGCATTGCACCGTATCAATATTTATGTACATTGTGAAACGTTGTTGAAATCGTGGGGATATCGTGTTACATTGTAGTACATTGTGGATTATGTGGTACATTGTGAGACATTGAAGGACATTCTGATACATTGTGGTACAATATGTTACATTGAGAAACGTTGTTGAAATCGTGGGATATTCTGTTACATTGTATAGTACATTGTGGGACATTGTGGTACATTCTGTTTCATTGTGGTACATTGTGGGACATTCTGGTACATTCTGTTTCTTTGTGGTACATTGTGGGACATTCTGGTACATTCTGTTTCATTGTGGTACATTGTGGGACATTGTGGTACATTGTGGGACATTCTGGTACATTCTGTTTCATTCTCTCAATGCCACCTAATCCAACGATTAAAGCATAGCCAACAGGCAACTTACATGAACCATTGACGGCAACAATCATAAACGTTAGGCTCTCTTTTTGCCAACGTCATCATCTAGATGTTTATTGCATATCACAACAGCACTGCTTTACAGCAACAGTATTAATCACAAACCAATTAAATAATTAGCATTATTATTATAGTGACTAAATGATGAAGCAATATCCCGTTTTCTTGTCGTCGTTGTGTACAACCGTACGCCAAACAAGAGGGCATTTATTACTTTTTAAAAGATTATAACACAGTGTTTTATAACGTTCAAAATAGTACAATAATATAACATACACACTACACAGCTACCAATGTTTTGAGTCGAACATGGCGGCGATAGGCAACGCCCACTGGTTTCAGCCTAGTGACGTCATGCCGCCTCCAGTAATTCAACATCCTTGGGATTAATATCACAACATAAGTACTCTCCCTTGAACTGTAAAAGACCTATTAAAATTTAAATAAAAACTAAATACAGTCTAATGGTTAGCTACATAATAATTTGAATTTATATTTTTGTTGAAGACGTTGCCAACTTAGCTCAATGAGTTTTATAAAAAAAAACTATAAACAATTAAATAAATAATTCTTGAATAGTATTTAAACTAATTAGGACCAATTTTATATACAAAACAATTTATAGCTATATTTTATGATTCCAAATGTAAATTGCTTGCCAACACACGTCCTGGCATAATAGACTGAATGTATTTTCTCTCTATATTATGATGGATGAGTAATAATGTTCTCATCTGAATACCTCCACTGATGGAGGGTTCTGTTAAGTTTTACGTCCTCTTACTACACTTTAGGACCCCGACAGGTATTTTTAGCCTATGACCTAAACAACTCTGGACGTCTCTCCCTAGGGCCTCGTAATATTTAGAAACGGCTCTTCCCCGAGTCACTCACTATGTTTCCATCACCGTGAAACCTTCACCCCTTTTCCTTTTTTTTTTTAAGTCTTTGGCAACATGATCCATCTTTATTAACGGCTCACAAATCTTGAAGCAGAAAGGAGTTTTTCTCCAATATTTCTTAAGCGGATATTTGGGAAGGAATGTGTTGGGAGTCTTAATCTTCACCTTTTGTTTTAAAAGAGTACTATTATTGATTTCTACTTCGATTGAACGTTTACGGGTCTTATAATAATAATGAGTGTTTAAAAAAATCGCAGTGTATGAGGGGGAAAACCTCTGTATAACAGAAAGTCTTTTAAAATACTGTGGTTTCATAGACTTGCAACCAATCGCCTTTCTCTGACCATCACACACCCCTCTTTCTATTATTTTTTTTATTATTCTCATTATATAAAAAAATTCTGCCTTCGTTTCTTGCTCAAGGCAGCGCGTGCAAGCACGTGCGTGCACGAGGTCTGAACGAGACGGCACAGTTCTCGTGCTCTTGTTTTCTCTCTCGCTCGCTCCTCTCGTCACGAAAAGTTTTCTTTTTTTTTCATCTTTGTTTTTTTTTTGTGTGAGTCTACAAATGTCATTGTTTGTGTGCGTCAGTGGAGGGCATTCCAACAACAGATATAACCAGGATCTGTTAGAGTGACGCTATGGGGGAGCACCGTAGGAGGGGGGGGGGGGGAAACAGGCGCGTTCGTTTGACCTGGTAATGGAAGTAAAGGTCATCCATGTTACGACCACAAAAATTGGGCTTTTATTTATAATGATTTATAATCTGCATATATTCGTCTTGAAATTTAGTTTTTATATAATGTTCTTATAAAGAGACAAAAAAATGTATATAAACATTTATTTAGATTTTTTGTTTATTAAAAGGAGAAGTATTTTTTTTATGTTTTAATAAAGTAGAAAATATGCCAAATGATTATTTAAAATGATATGCACTGTACTGGTGTAGAATAAGGTTAGATATGTTTCAAAACAGTGAAATGGTCTACTTTTTAGCATAGGAATATAATTAGAAACATTTAAACACAACATACATGCTTGTATTGGCTGTACTCTACAAAACCTTTGCGTAGAGTTATATCCCCTTAGGTTTGATCAGTAGGCTTAGGTTATTTTTGGTTTCGGACAGATCCGATATTTTCATGATTTTACTACAATTTAAAGATGCAGTATGTTGTAGAAATACATAAAAAAAAGTATTTAGATAAAATTATTTTAACTTTTTGTGTTTCATGTTTGAAAACCGCAGAAACTATTCATAAATGTAGATTTTAAATAAAAACATTTATCGAATCGAGACGCCCGCAAGACGCCATTTTTGATTATTGATTTCTACTTTCGATATAACGCAGAAGCGAGACCGCTATTTTTTATATAGAAGATTCATAGTAAAAGTCATTCATTAAACTATTTTGTTTCACAAAGGGTTAAAGGTGAATTCAGTTTACTAGTTAATTGCAACTATTAACAGAAGCCGGCAGATTTGAAAAGTGTATGAAAGAATTGTATGACGTGATATATATGTAGTTTATGTATTATGTCATTACATGGGTGAAGTCTCTTAAAAGATAACAACAAATTAAACATGTCACATTAACATTTAAATGTAAGTGTTCAGTGATGCTAACCTGTCTGATTGGGTTTTTAACTGACTCTCTTACTTTACCTTCTTCTTTCTATCCACGTATCTATCTATCTATCTATCTATCTATCTATCTATCTATCTATTCAATATATCACTGTTATGTTCCGTCGCCCCATCCACCCTCTCCCTTTCTTTTTTCTCAATACACCAGGACTTCGTCAATTACAAACCGTGTGGCTGTGGTGCACATCGTTACCCGTCCACCACTGAGACCGACAGCTGGTTCCCTCTCCCCTAGCCCCTCCCTCCCCTCCCCTCTCCCCTCCACAGAAACGTGGCTACCAGCTTTCTTCCACTACTCTCACTTTACGGGCGAGGGTCAACCAAGGGCATTTCTTAAATTCCGGAAGTGTCGAGAAACAAGCACACACACACCCCCCAGAGCCTTGAATGAGATCACCCCCCTCCCTTTCTCCCCTCCTGCCCCGGAGACTTAAAGACAAATTCTTGACATACATATAGATTATTTAACATGTTTCAAATCACACTAGTATAGACGTTAACGTATGTTTACAATTATCACGTGCTGCCCGTGGGGGGGGGGGGTGTCTTGAGTCACCGCCATATCCGTTATTAGGCTCTTGGTGGTGCCAGACATTAACTGTAAGGACATTTTTTTAAGGACGCTATGAATAAATACCCTTTGGGGGGGAAGGGGGGGCACAAATAATACCAAATTTCCAAAGAGTTGGTCTTAGAAAGGGGCGTAGGGGGGGGGGGGGCTTTGTAGTATGAGCAATAACCAATCACCAAATTAGCCTATCCTAGGGGTCGGCAACCTTTAGAGACGGAAGAGCCAAAAGTTATAATTTATAATTTTCTCATTTTTTTAAAGATCCACTAAAATTGTTGTTTTAACATTATGGTATTTTATTACGATAAAGTATATAAAATAAATGGAATTATTATTATTTGCGCATGCAACTGGAAGGCCGCAATTTGACATCGAAAGAGCCGCAACTTGACATCGAAGGAGCCGCATGCGCCTCGCGAGCAGTAGGTTGCCGACCCCTGGTCTATCTATAACAACAGCCCTTGTCTAAACAATAAGATCAAATTACGCCGTGAAACCTTTTAATTTTAAAAGTTTCAACGCGTCTTCAATAAAGGTCTAATTAATCAGGTCCCTGTATATTGGGTGGGGGGGGTCTAAATAAAACATAAATATATAGGGCCTTAAATAAAAACCCAGTACATTCGACCCTGATTGTAAACCCAATATATTGAACCCTAAATGAAAAACCTGATAAAGTTGGGTTTCTTGTTATTAATACTGTTACTTACCGTGCACTGTATTTTATTTATTTATTTATTCGGGCTACAGGGAGGATCAAACGCTGCTCACTCATCGCTGAGGTGAATGTCCAAAAAAAAAAAGGAAACCATACAAATTCTCCATCGAGTTGATATATAATGAATTAAAAACATCATGTTCACACAGCAGTTGAATTTAAAGTTTCAAAGAGTTATTCAAAAATGATTATAAATATGTAAACAAAAATGATTCTTATAAATAAATTAATGTTTAGAAGAAGTGGAAAAAGTTATTGCCTTTAATAGATAAATTAAAAGAACTAAATGTGGACTACTAAATATGTCATTTTTTTTTCTTTTTAAAGCCGAATGCAAAAACGTTCTTGACATCCTTAAAATATACAATGGTATATACAATGATATACAATGGTATATACAATGATATACAATGGTGTATACAATGATATACAATGGTATATACAATGATATATATACAATGGTATATACAATGATATATACAATGGTATATGCAAAATCCACTTAATACATTTAAGGAAAATCAATATTTCATTAACGAGATTACATCTTAATTAAAAAATACTATAACTCTCAAAGACATTGCCACATCATACTTAAGCTTTCAAATAATCATACGGTTTTTTTTTTTTTGTTAATAAAAAGTTTGCCAGGAAGTGATAACTCTTTCATGATTTTTCGTCTGAAGTATTTATCTGCATTGCCTCCCTTACACTGAGTAACCAACTTCTTCCTTGGGGGGGGGGGGGGGTGATAAACCCGCGCTAAAAACAAACATCGTTTTGGCGCTAGCGTTATTCTTGCAACTTGGTTGACATTTCCGACTGTCCTAATAGTTTACTGTATTACGTCGGGGGTGAAACTGTTTCTACTTCCTTCCTTACTTCGACATAACGCCCTTCCCCCCTTAGTATCGTGTTGCTACCCATGGAATGTTTTCTTTTTCCGTTATACACATAAAAAAAATGACGATTTGTATAGGAAGGTAAACAGAGACGACAGTACAAATAAACAATTTCTGTAAGTCTTGTGTTTTAAAATCTGTTTGTATGTCAGCATTAGTGTATTGGTTAAAGGAAAACAACTTGGAGAACATTATTAAAATTACTGATGCACTTCGGGTATCTCTTAACTTAGTAGTCAAACACATAATCGCCCTTCGTATCCCTCAGGCTAATGGTCCGTACACTAAACATGTGGTGTAGTGTCTACCTCAGGCTAATGGTCCGTACACTAAACACGTGGTGTGGTGTCTCCCTCAGGCTAATGGTCCGTACACTAAACATGTGGTGTAGTATCTACCTCAGGCTAATGGTCCGTACACTAAAAATGTGGTGTACAAGGAAATTAAATCTATGATATGTATTATATTCATGGCAATAAAGGCCACATGTTCTTTTCTATTGCATTATTCCGTACATTTCTTTGTTATCCCTTCTGTCGGATTTCGTTCAGCCAGCTTCAGCAGGCTTTTCCACTAGTTTATTTTATAAATGTTGAATTACCATCTGCAAAGCTAGAAATTTTTTTTTTTTTTTAATTTTTATATGCCATTTAATTGTTTTAATGATTACACAATTAGAAAACCAGCAGCGATATGTAATGTACACACTTTGGAATCAAAATGTTTCCATGTATTCAATATACTTACAACATACAGGGTCTGGTTGTGGAATGAGGGGGTAAACGTTTACATAATTGTTGGACATAGACACCAGGCGGCGCTGTAGTATGGCGCAAGGAGGGTGCGAAAAACACCTGGGCGGTAGCATCTGAGGACAGAGACTGAAAATAAAGATTACTTTTAATCTTTGAGAAATATCGTTGAATACACGAGAAATATCAGAAATAAAAAATCGATTTAATTTGGATGGTACAAAAGCAAATCAAAATCAGTTTACATGGATCCCTACCTTGACTACTGTCCTGGAGCCCTACTTTGACTACTGTCATGGAGCCCTACTTTCACTACTGTCCTGGAGCCCTACTTTCACTACTGTGATGGAGCCCTTCCTTGACTACTGTCCTGGAGCCCTACTTTGACTACTGTGATGGAGCCCTTCCTTGACTACTGTCCTGGAGCCCTACCTTTCTTACTGTCCTGGAGTCCTACCTTGACTACTGTCATGGAGCCCTACCTTTCTTACTGTCCTGGAGTCCTACCTTGACTACTGTCCTGGAGCCCTACCTTTCTTACTGTCCTGGAGCCCTACCTTGACTACTGTCCTGGAGTCCTACCTTGACTACTGTCCTGGAGCCCTACCTTTCTTACTGTCCTGTAGCCCTACCTTTCTTACTGTCCTGGAGCCCTACCTTGACTACTGTCCTGGAGCCCTACCTTTCTAACTGTCCTGGAGCCCTACCTTGACTACTGTCCTGGAGTCCTACCTTGACTACTGTCCTGGAGCCCTACCTTTCTTACTGTCCTGGAGCCCTACCTTGACTACTGTCCTGGAGCCCTACCTTTCCTACTGTCCTGGAGTCCTACCTTGACTACTGTCATGGAGCCCTACCTTTCCTAATGTCCTGGAGCCCTACCTTTCTTACTGTCCTGGAGCCCTACCTTTCTTACTGTCCTGGAGCCTTACCTTTCTTACTGTCCTGGAGCCCTACCTTTCCTACTGTCCTGGAGTCCTACCTTGACTACTGTCATGGAGCCCTACCTTTCCTACTGTCCTGGAGCCCTACCTTTCCTACTGTCCTGGAGCCCTTCCTTGTCTACTCTTCATGAGCACTTCTTTTCCAACAGCCCTGGAGACCTACCTAGCCAGCTGTCCTAAAATTCTCAAAATACATGTGTAAATCTCAGCTAATGATCCTGCTATTAATACGTGAAACACCTGAACACGTCATAAAAATGCCCAATGCAGACTTACTTAATCCTATGCACAAAAAAAGTTAAAACAAAAATAATAAGCTGAGATAACAATTTCAAGAAAAACTGACGAACATCATTGGTATCACATAAAAGGGATATATATATATATATATGTGTGTGTGTGTGTGTGTGTGTGTACCTGTTCAGTGTGAGCATATTTATATATTATGTTCATGTATCGTACATCTGTACATTATTTCTTTCTCTCATGTCCAAGGTTATTGTCTGACAGCCAGACTTCAGTTATTTCTAACATGTTATTTCTATGTATTGTTGTTATTGTGTTGTATTTTTTTAAAATCCATGTGGTCCACACGTCTCAGTTTCCTGCCTGTTGTTTTACCCCTCCCACCCTCCGACCCCCCCCCTTTTCCCCTCACATCTTATCTGCCCTCAACATGTCCTCACGTCTCCTGCACATTTGATGAATGATACTCCGGTGTTTGATGAATGATACTGACTTGTGTGAGAAATCAACGCACGATGTTATGCCGAGGGTTTGGTCAAAACTCCCTTACCCCTCAACCCCCTTTTTTTTTATTTCGTTCAGTTTTCTGAACAGCTCTGGCGATGATGGGCTATCCCCCCCCCCCCCCACAACACTGATTCTCAAACGTTTTCGATTTGCGCCCCAACTAAGAAAACCAGTCGCTTTTCTCGACCTTTCTTTGTATACAGAAGAAATGGGATTAAACAAAAAATAAATGAAAACTTGCAATTAATTGTATATTTTCTCGATTAGGGTAGTTTCGGCGACCCTCTTTAAACCAGCTCATGACCCCCCGCCCCCCACACACTTTGGGAACCACTGGACTAAAGGTGTATGGGTATGATACTGAGATATCTGATTCTGTCCATTGAACCTCGCGGAGTTCGTCTTCCACTGAAACAGGGAATAGTCAGGGGAGTGTCCATAATTGGAGCTGTGAATCACACGCTGTGAGCGAGACTCAAATATCGCTTTCTGTTCCCTGGAATCTACAGCGTACTTGAACAGCCATTTGTCACGCCGAGTTTGTTTTTTTTTATAGTTTATTCTGTACATTTCCAAAATTATTTTTTAGTAAGCAAACAAGGTTAAGTCTTGGGGTGAGCAAACTTTTTGAATCGCAGGCCACGTTGAGTTTATAAATGTTGACCGGCGGCCGGACCAATAGCAGACTGGCATGGCTTATTATAATGCAATGTAAATGACATAACACTTGAAGATAATCCCGTAAATCAGTCTGAAAAGTGTGGCTGGTCACGGGCCAGATTTAGAAGTCTATCGGGCCGGAATGGGCCACGGCCCGTAGTTTTCCCCATGACTGGCCTAGGCCGTAGGCCATGTAAGAAATGAGCCAGCAGAACGCTATGTACTACTTTATGAACATATCATTTAGCTATTATATAAAATTAAATCTTGTAATTAAGCTTTGTTAATTTCTGCATCATATACAATATGATTATCGAAATACAAATCATTAATATTCCCAAGTAACCCCTAGCCATTGCATTGCATACATTACCGGATTATTCACTTTACCGGTAATAAATATTATCGCAAAAAATGTTGACTAAAGATATAAACGCTTTTAGAGGAAAAAAAAATCTAAAATATTAAACTTCAACTTATTTCATTATTTTAGGACTTAGGTCTATATAACATACAATAAGTAAGTAAAGTTCCCTTAGGCAACAGGGGCGAATGAAGTGTAGAATTCATATTTATTATATAAACACGGTTATTCAAGGGATTCAGTCGCATGTACTTCCCTAACTAATGTCAGGTAGCTATTTAAACTTGGATGGACATTTGTTCATGTTCTCACTGAGGTTTGAACCAGGGGACATATAACATAACGCGATAAATTACTTTATGTGTGTGAGCTATAAAATAGCTGCATCGCCCACCTTAATCGATTTAAAATCAACTCGCGCATGGGCGCAAGCCCCGGGGGCAAAGGTTCATCAAAGTGTACCACGGACTCTCACCACAGTCTAAAGATCAATTAGAAATCCATTTTCCTTATTTTTTAATTTTTTTTTTATTCTTTCTTACTGGGTCTCATATTTCAGTAGTACCCTACTGCGTGTACGACCCTGCCTCTGTTTTTTTTGTGTGTGTTCTACTTTCATTTTTCTAGTACGCTGTAGAACTTTATCTGGAAAAACAGCACATTCCCTCGCCCCCTCCCCCTCCCACTTTCCTTTGTGTACCACCTGGGCACAACGCTTCCATTTGTTTTTTGTTTTGTTTCGTGTGTTAGAAAATAAACCCATAAGCTGAACTTTCATTTTTCTTTTGGCCAGATGGAGCAAGGGTAATAACCCATAATTAAACAAACAAAAAGTAAATGTTTTTTTTTAAGACTCGAGCAATTTAATTTGAGTTACCTCCCATTTATACATCAAGTGATTCGTTTCCCTGTTATAGTCAGTCACATTTACAAACATATATTATTGGAAAGCGTGTGTCTCATATAACAAATTAATACATTTTTTTTAGATCCGTTCTTAATTTGTTCTATTTGAGTTTTGAATTTAAATATGCCCAGAGACGGGCTTAGGTCGTTTGAGTCCCCGGGCGCAGAACAAAAATATTGGGGCCCTTTCAAAAAGTAATATATATATATATATATATATATATATATATATATATATATATATATATATATATATATATAAATATATACAGTGGATTCCGCTTAATTGGGACACCGCATAATTGGGACAGCCGCTTATTTGGGTCAAATCTCGAAGAAACCAAACCAAGAAGCCAATAGTAAATTAGTATGTTTAATTGGGACATCCGCTTAATGGGGACAAAAAGCCTCGGTCCCGATGTGTCCCAATTAAGCGGAATCTACTGTATATACAAAAACTTCGAGTACATGACATTAGTTGAGAATGTGACGTCAAGATGTGCCATGAACTAGCCACTTCATCGCGAAGACAATTCTTCTATTCAACTGCCCCAATATAGCATTCCATTCTCATGGTTTAAAAAGACTGTTCATCTATTATGATTGATCAGTATTTGTACGAAACTTCTTAGAATTCAAGCATCAATAGGTCATCATTAATCAAGATATTTAAATCTTCCTTTAGCGAAATGGATTTGGTGTCTATATTTGGCATAAATAATGAAAGGAAAAACTAAATAAATAAAGAGCAAATTATTTGTGCAAAAATTAAAACGAAAACCAATCAAAGCTTAATATATTAGATATGGTAATAACTAAAAGGTAGCAAATGTTAATGACTTTATGTTTATGTTGTAGATAGAAGATTATCGGTTTAAACGGGAAAAGGGGGGGGGGGGGGGAGATGAATTTCTAATTACCTAGATGTGTATTTATGGAGAAGATACAAATGTAGTTTCGATTCTATAATTAAATAAAAAAATTGAGGTTTATAAGCAAAATGTGATCTATTCATATGACCTCTGACACTCAAATGTTTATCTTTTTTTTTCTTTAGGATAGATTTATTTATCTCACAATGTGGAGATTTTTACAGACACACACACACACAGACACACACACACACACTCACAGACACAAGCACAGAGACAGACAGACGCACACAAGCACATACACACACACACACACAGATACACACACACACACACAGAGACAGACAGAGACATACACACACATATACACACACACTAACACACACACAGATACACACACACACTAACACACACACACAGATACACACACACAGACACACACACACATACACACACACATACACACACATATACACACACACACATACACACACACAGACACACACACACATACACACACATACACACACACAGACACACACACACACTAACACACACACATACACACAGATACACACACACACATACACACACACACAGATACACACACACTAACACACACACACACAGACACACACACACAAGACCTGCCACCTGTCACGCTTCAACCAATGTATACATGTCTACTCTCGTCAATTATACTCAGACTCGCTACTCCACCACCACCCCCACCTCCACCCGGCCATCCTCTCCTTTTCCCCCTACCATGCTGAGCTCCCAGTGTGCGGCGTTTGATGGTGTCACACGGCGTATCTAGCCTCCCCTGGGTCCCGCCAACAGAAACATGAACCTTGCCCAATTAAGCCCCCCCCCCTAGCGGAAATCTCCGCTTTTTAAAATAAAAAAAGCGAAGGACACGTCATCAGGGTTTAAATACCAACCAGGGAAACACTATATTTCATCTCTAGCCTAATACTCATGTTGAAGATGGCTACAACAGGTGGTGCAAATGCTGGACTCACTCACTAACCTACCTCAAGTGTGTGTGTGTTCTTCTAGTGTGTGTGAAACATACTTTTGTCCAAAACTTTCAAACAAAAAAAACATCGCCAAACACGAGTTGGGGGGGGGGGGAGAGAGAGAGAGAGAGAGAGACAAAGATATAAAGAGACAAAAATATAGACAGATTATATATATATGTATAAAAAAAAAGGGAAGAATGCAACTTTTCTTCCTTCCAATTACTGCCCCCCCCCCACCAATTCCCCCCCCTCCCCACCAACTATAAAGTCAACATGTAAAAGTAATTTTCTTTTGCATATGAGGGATGAAAGTGAAAAAAATAATAAATAAAAAATAATAAACATAAAAACAGATAATAAAGTTTAAAACAGGCAGTGCAGGATTTACGTATGACATATGCAAGCTATAGCTTAGGGCCCCCACTTTTTGGGGGCCCCCAAAATTTTGTCCGAGTGATCGATTGTCAAATATACTTAAATATTTGGCACTGACATTTTAATATTTGGCCATAAAGGGCCCATAACTCAAATAGCTTAGGGCCTTATCATCACTTAAATCCGGCCCTGAAAACAGGAGTACAATTAGTAGATCCTGCAATGAGTTTAAAATTAAACGACCTGTGTAATTATTGAATTTTTTTCCTCTCTGCAGCTGACAAAAAATATATACCCCACCAAACCTAAGTCAAATTACTTTCCTTGACCTGCAATAATGTGCAGGAAGATTAAACAATTTTAACACATTGCACCATTCTTCCAGCACAGAATATAAATTAAACATTATGTGCAGCTTCGTTTTGAATGCGCGACTTGTGTTCACTATATTATTTTGTTTAGCCAAAAATAAAAAAATAAATAAAAACTATTATTTTCCAGCATAATTTCTATAGGTTCTAAAAAATAGATTCATCGAAAAGTACGAACAAAAAAAGTTCTCTTTAAGACGAGAGTCAGCCATTATATGAACTCCATCGCTCAGTCAGTGTTTTTTTTTTTTTTAAGTTACAAACTTAAATAGTCCGTGAACAAAATCTGTTTTTATTTAGAGATGTAAATAAGAATGAAAGGTGTTTTGTTTTAATTTATGAAAGACAATCAAAATTGTACAATGTTATAAATAATTAAAATTATTTATATCTATGAATATAATTCTATTTTTAAAACAAAAAACACTGCTACCATAATTCACAGGTCTTATATTTTTTTTTTATATGTTATAAAAATAACCATGAAACAAATACACACACATACTTCCTCTCTTTCTCTCTTTCTCTCTCTCTCTCTCACACACACACACGCACACATGCACACACACACGCACACATGCACACACACGCACTTGCATATATATATATATATATATATATATATATATATATATATATATATATATATATCCCTGTACAATTAGAATCGTTCTTACGTAAGATAAAAAAAAATAAAAAACAGATTGAAGCATAATAATAGTAGTCACAGAGATGGCAGCTCAATGTACTGAAACTGAGTCATTTCACTTCATTGTCACATTATAAGTCACACTATCACATTGTTTTATGTGCCAATACCATGACTAAATTTTTGACTATGTTGTAGACTAGCAGACTTGCAGTGCATGTACAAAAAAACAACTAAAAACGTAATAACAATAAGAAACCGAAAACGTAAGTCAAAATTAAAACAAACGTGTTTATTCTAAGACCTAGAACTCTGAAATAACTAAACTAAGTAACAACAGTTTACTTGAAGAGTGAAGTAATTCTATTATTTTGATGACTTATATTCAGGGTTGTTAGTATCGAAGTATCGGTATCGGCCAATACAGTATCGGCGATACTTTTTTTTATTATTGGTTGCTGTATTGCCGATCCTTTTTGTATCAAGTATTGATTTGTGTATCGCCGATACAATTTAAACAAAAAAATTTCGATACTCTATACCGATACTTTACTAGTGCCACTATTTGCAAAAAAACAATAGCGATTTTAATACATTGTCATCTACATAAATTCAATCCCTACTAGCAGCCATCAACTCTACCAATATTAACGACAGCCACCTCCCCATCAATACACCACGGTCGGCGAGTTGAAGGAAAAATTTAGCTTTAATCTTCTTTTGAAGACTCTTTGCGCGCCGAGGTCTATAAATGTTATTCTTAGATTCTTTTATTCATTTACTTTCTTTCTGTCAACTATTTGTTCAATGTTTTAATGAACGACAGAAAAGAAAACTTAATTTTTTATCCATCTGTCAGTTATACACACACACAACACACCCACACACACACATATATATATATATATATATATATATATATATATATATATATATATATATATATATATATATATATAAATGTATATACTGGAAGTGTTTATAGGTTATATAGTGATAAATTATATACCTTGCTGTATTCTTGTGTGTATGTTTGTTAATTGAGTTGTTAATTCACTTGTGCTTATTTATATTTATAAATTGTTTTTATTTATTAATTCATTTTTTTAGTATTTACTACATTTCATTTTAAAAAAATTAATTGAATGGTATTAAATTCTAAAACTGTATGTTTTAATTAAAATTGAAAACTTTGTAATAAAACAATATCATATAATTAACACATATTATATTATTAAATAATATGCCGAGTTCAACAAACAATACAATTTGGGTGGTTAAAAACAATTAATTGAATAGAAATACATGAACATCAACAAATTTTTAAAAAATACAGTGGATTCCGCTTTATTGGGACACCGCTTATGTGGGACATATCTCAAAAAAACCAAACCAAGAAGCCAATAGTAAATTTGTATGTTTAACTGGGAGAGCCGCTTAATTGGGACAAAAAGCATCGGTCCCGATGTGTCCCAATTAAGCAGAATCGACTGTATCTTGTAAAACGACACTCTTTGATCTAACCGCATGGCAATTTCAACCTTTCAAAGCAAAATTTATATCGTCGGCTGTCATTTTTCTTTTTTTTTTATCTTTTGTTGTTCTTTCTTTCATGTGTCAACATTATACCGGAAAAGACGATAAATGGGGATTTTAGTTTTTATTTCGTTGGGGAGTTTTAGTTTCAGTTTTTATTCAGTCTTTTGTCTACGAGATTTAGTTTTCGTCTAGTTTTAGTCTTGCTGATAATTTTAGTTTTAGTTTTAGTTATCGTTGACGAAAAGTCAACGTTTTCGTTAACGAAGGTTTTAGTTTTAGTTTTCGTCGACGAAAACAACACTATCCTAAACTCACTCTCGAATTAGATGGATTATTATAACATTGATAAGTCAATTTGTTAGTGACTACCAATCAGGATAATGGTATGCTGTCATTTAATAGATCTGGATACATTATTTAATCACGAAGATATGAAATTTAGATGTTTTCACATATAATTAGAATGATCGGAATGTTTTTAAAAGTATTGTATTCGAGAAAATAGTTGGCAGCCATAAACGTGATTAAAATGATTATCCAATTGAATCATTCCATTCAGTTTGCGCCCAATGCGAAATAACGCAAGGTGTATGCGAGAGTTTATCGATAGACACACTGCACGTATCCGTAAGTGTGACTTTAAGTGTACCGTTTAAACAAACAAATAAAAAATAAAAATATCATTATCTGTTTTCTTTTGTTTATAAACCAAGTCTCTTGTCAAGGGAAGATAACGCTTGCTAAATCATCTTTGCGCACGCGCGTATTTCGGTAAGCGAGCATACGTTTTCAGAAGTGAGTGCACGTGTGGAGTTGACATGTTTGTGTGAGCACTGACTGTAACTAAACCGTCTATTTATGAGTTGTACTTCAAAAACTATATTTTTATTATTATTTTATTATTATTGTCATAATCTCTCTTCGACAGTTTTAAAGCCACGTCAAGTCGACATTTCGTATTTTTTTCTGTTTATGTGTCACTGTGAGTGATCGTCAATCTCTGTAGATTTGAGTCAGTCTGTCTGTTTTCAGGTATTAAGGGTACCGTAAGCAGAGAATTCCAAAAGATGTTAGAGGTGGGGGAGAAGTGTCCGTCCTAGGCAAAGGTAGCTTTAGGGCTGAACATTTTGTATTGCTAAAAAATTAATTCTTAAAGGTCCTCTTTTGTATTGGGGGTTCTATGTAGAAGTCTTCCAAAGACTTTTGAGGCCTAAGTTGAAAATTTCAAAAGATCCTGGGCGATGTGGGGATGAGGTGGGGGTCCTAAGCAGAGATTTAAGAACTAAATTTAGGAGTCCCTAGACTAGACGAAGGTAATTTTAGTGCCCTCTGAATGTTTTATTTTATAGGAATTAATTCTTAAAGGGTTTCTTTCAGAGTGAGTGCCCTATGGAGAAACTTGGAAAGATCTTCAGGGTCGTAGGCAGGGATAGCCGAATGTCTTTCAGGGCCTTCCCCCACCCCCTGGCCACCCTCCATTCACCTTGTCGTATTGATTCATTTCAAACATTTGTAAATTATAACAAGATTATCCACTTGTCCCCCTTTAATTGTATGTTCAGTGTGAGGTTTTTTTTTTTTTTAATGATACAACCAATACACCTTACTTCCTGATATAAAATGACAGCTATAGTTTAGAGTGTGTGTATGCCACATTACGTCAGAGGGGTGGGTGGGTGAGGAAAGCTGGGGTATGTGTACATGAGAATGTAGGGCCCCCTTTCTGACCAACTACGACAACTGTGTGTGTGTGTGTGTGTGTGTGTGTGTGTGGAGGGGATGTGTTAAGTTGTATACGCAGTTTAAAAAGACCAAGTTAAAAAAAAAAAAAAGCTACGGCGCTCCTGATTGTTGGCGGGATTTTTGTTTACCATTTTAGTTCACAAACATCAACAGCGAAGACAACAATGACTGCAGAGGTAAACAACACAATCTGCCAAGGAACGGTGGAGAGAAGGGTGGGGAGGGGTTGAGGGGGGGGTGACGGTTGTAGTAGAACAGAGCGAAGGAGTAATGCAATCTCATTCTTTGTAAAAACAACATCCCCCCCCTCCAGTACAATAACCTAAACAACAGCCGATGAATGCAACGTCGTGTTTGCTTGTTGCCCGTTTGGTTGCGCCTGCTGCTACATGTACCAGAAAGGTTGTATTGTTTAGAATGCGTTAAATTCAGTTCTCGGGGGATCTTCAAAAAGGTCAGATTTCGGAAAAGGGGGTGGGGAGGTGGCTGGGAGGAAATGGGGGGAAAGAGGGGGGGGATTGGAATGAAAGTGAGGTATTGGAGCTGATGTGAGACCCGTAAGTTTATGTAATAAAACACGACATGGGGGTGAGGGTGGGTGCGTCATCAATGCAAATCTGAAGATCGTCCCTGTTAGATAATTTACATAATCGACGACATGTAAACAATGGCGGGCAAATTTACGTATAAACCGTTTATCTGGGTTTAAAGAAAATCTCTGAGGAGTTATCTACGATTTAATTACATTGCCCATTGTCATTTATTGATCTCACTATTGCGCTGTAATTCTTTGATCTTCGGGTTACTTTTGTTTTATTAAGCGTTTCTGAGCTCGGAAATGTTCGGTAAATATTTTCCCTTTTCTAAAAATTATTATTATTTATTTCAAGCTTTCTTTACCGAAACAATATTTTAATCGATTCCAACATTCTGTGTGTAATCAAAATAAACTTTTTTATTGATTTCAAAACTTGATGTGTGACCGAAATAATCTGTTCATTTGTTTCCCAAATTCTGTGCGCGAGGGCACTCCACGAATTCCCTTTCAACCAATACCTCCTCCAGCAGGCATTGTTTCAACGGTGCTACCAACAAGATATTTATTAACGTTACTTTCAGGAGTTTTTTTTTCTCCCTATAATATTGTGCCATATGGTGTTATTGTTTAATTCTTTACGCCTTACAATAATATGATTAACCCAAATCTATAAAATAAAAAAAAAAAATGATGTTTTCAAAAATAAAAGTAAACAATAATAATTATTCAAAATAACTAAAATTAAATGAAACAATTATTAAAGATTGACAATAATAAAAAGGACTTCCAAGACTGCAAGGCCCTAAAGTGAAGTAAGGCTGTCATGGGCAAACTAGCCAGGAGGGGGGGGGCAAATCTTTTTTTTTTTGCCACATTAGGGCAGACATGTTTTAGTTATGATTACCATATAAGCAAAAATAAATTACTAAAAATAGTGACATAAAAAAATGATAAGCATTTATACGCCTACACATTTTACAAACATTCTTATTACATCTCAATATAATTGTTTCCTTAGTCAGATACGTCATTGTCTCAAATGTAATAGAACAAAAACAATTTTTTTTTTATTATTCTTATTGTTCTAAATTGTATTTTATTAACGTTCAGTATCACAAGTCAATATTCCAACACAAAACCCCTGCAAAGACCTAAATGCTAAAATCTCATTTTCAGGCGAACTTTCGCGCACTGAGCTAAAATAAAAAAAATAACCCAACCCAACCTGGAGCTATTATGAACAACAGCAACTCATCTGGTTATCTCCCGCCCCCCCCTCCCCATATCCCCGTCCCCCCCACACACATAATTCAATGGCAACTGCTTCCCTACCTACCCACAAACCTTTTAAACATGTTTTATTTTACCTGAACGTATTACCAGCTGTTCTCTGTAAGTTGTTTTTTTTTTTAATACTTTCTCTCCCAGGTAAAACTAATAGAAGTCCTTGTCATTTCCTTAGGTTGTTTTTTTTTACCCCACCTCTTAATTTCCACCACCCCCCTCTCTCTCTCTCTCTCTCTCTCTCTCTCTCTCTCTTACCTACTTGCTATGGAAAACCAACTTTCTTCCCTCCCACCAATTTCCACCATTTTTTATGACACTACTTAGCAGAAAAAGACAGACTAAAAAACTGATGGTATTTTATTTTTTTTCACCTTTTAAAAACGCTTTAGTAATTTCTTTGCATCTGGGAGTGTGTGTGTGTGTGTGTGCGTGTGTGTGAGTGAGTGTGCACGCGTGTATATATATATATATATATATATATATATATATAGTATCGACTTCGTTTATGCTAATGAGTCACATGCCACGTGATTACTGCCGTATTGTTACGTAATAAGTTGGCATCGAGTATACTACCCCCTCCCTCCCCCACCATACAAACTCGTACACCAGTTAACTAAATTTATTTTTTACTCCCTTGATTATAATCTGGGTTCTGCGTTAAATCGAAAGTAAAGAATCAATACAACAGTATCCCAGTTTAAAATACAATCATCATGAAAAAAATCGGATCTGACCGAAACCAAAAAAAAAAATAACCTAGCCTACCGATCAAGCCTAAGGGGATATAACTCTATGCAAATGTTTTGCAGTGTACAGCTAATATAAGAATATTTATGATCATCTTTCTTGGCACAAAACTTAACTTTGGCTGGTTTATTTCTGTCATTTTGTAAAAATTTCCTTTCAAACTAGATGCCATGTCTTGTAGCTGAAGAGTTTAAAAGGCAGAAAAAAAAATAAATTCAATAATTAGCATATTAGCGCTTACGTCATGGAATAGTTCGTTTAAGACCCGGCAGAAATGCGAACTTATTAACCCTGGATGCTATTAGAACGACTGATGTTGATTTAACTGCCAAACCGTGATGCAAACTTTCTGAAAAAACGGTTACAGCTTCTGTTGATTGTCTTTACCAAAATATGTTGTTTACTACACATTCTTCTCTTGTATGATTAATAAAAAGAATATGCTTTGAGTATTTCATATATATATTAGGGTGCATCACCAAAAAAAAATTTTTAATAATTGATCTGTCTGCTATTTAAATTTGTTCCATTGATCAAAAAAAGCATTGTGTAAAAAAATAAAAAACATTTGACAATATTTAGAGGTCCCCCGGACTTCAACAAAGTTTGCATAATTAAGCGAAAATTAGATAAAACCATCCTTCTTGTAAAGTCTTACAGACTTACATACAAAAAGTGAAGCGCTATATAAATTGTTTTATAGTCTTTGGTTTTATAATGTTTGGTAGCTATGATTGATTTTGATAAGCAGTTGTGCTAGAAATAAAATTTAAAATTCACATTTTAATAGCAAAAACAACACTTTTCCTTACCGCATATTGATGACCAAGGCAAGCATTTTAATTTCTTTATTTATATTATTTTAATTTCTGGTACACACGACCTATAAAATCAGAACATGGAAATGATATGAAAAACAACAATAAAATGTTTACACCTTCAAAGGAAATGCTGGCTGACCCTGGCATCACTTCAACAGTTGCATATCCAGTTATTACTGCGTCTCCTGCCTCGCGAACAAAGAAACCACAAACTCTTCTGAAAACTTAATTGTTTGGCATTGGCCCTGCAATCTGTGTTGATGATGCTATAGCTACTGGAATTCTTCGACTACCAACTTGTTTACAAGTTTTGAGGTGCATGATGTATCACTGCAATGTAGCAGCACACAGTGAGCGTCCAGGTTCTCTTGGTGCACCTTCGTGATTTACAACTGCCAAAATTGTGCTGAATCAAGTTACTGCTTTCTACGAAAAAGCTAACATTCCAATGGTGACAGAGAGGAGAGCTTGTGAGAAGATTGTTCAGCTTCTTGATGAATACAATAAACTTCGTTCAATTGATAAAAGTCGCCGAAACACAACTGCCACCAAACGTAAACTGGAACAAATGAAAATGTTGGCAACAACTTTTCAACTGTGGCCACCAAATGTCGAGACTATTATCAAGAATGCAGAAGATCTAGCATTCTTGAGGTCTATGAAAGGAGACAGGTCTTCCAGCTTTGGATCATTTGACAAAACACTTGCAAAAAAAGTCGCTCGACGCCATTCACGAGATGTCGCAATGTTGGAACGTAAGAAACGTGCAAGAGAAGAAAATGCAGCATGTTCAACGATATCAGTGCCTTCCAGCGAGGGTAGCAGTGACGAACCCGATGATTCTACTTCTAAATCTGAAGATAATATGGAGTTTGTTGATAACTGTTTGGATGATATAATGCCATCGCAAAAGCGAAGAAAGCCTACAGGAGCTTTGGTATTTGTACCTCCAGATGTTTTAAGCCTACCAAATCTTGTGTCACTAGCGACAAGATTAAAGATTACACCAACACAGCAGGCAGCTTTCACACAGGGCCTTATTAGCGAGTCTGGGGGTGATGTATCAATGGTGGCATCTTCCTATGCCACTGCAGATCGTTCACGTCGCAAAGTTGTAAGTGAGATATCTACAAAGATCCACGACTCCTGGGAACCACCCAAACTCTGCACTCTCCACTGGGATGGTAAACTGACACCTTCTCTAAAAAATCATCGTGTCACTGAAGAACGCATAACAGTTGTTGTCGGTGATGCAAAGCAATTGAAACTTCTAGGAGTGCCAAATTATGCCAAGGCAACAAAGAAACCCGTTGGTGAAATAATTGCAGAATTAACCATGAAGCTAATGACAGAGTGGCATTGTAATGATTGTATCGTTAATATGACATTCGACACAACAAGATCAAACACTGGTCATCAGACTGCTGCCTGCATTGCCATACAAAATATGCTGCAACGTGCTCTTCTGTGGTCAGGTTGTCGCCATCACATTGGTGAAGTTATCCTCTCGCATGTGTTTGCAGACATGAAAATAGAAGTTTCCAAATCCCCGGATATAACTTTGTTCACCAAGCTGCGAAGTAATTGGGAGTTGGTGGCACATGATAGGTCTCACGTTTGTAGTTCGTTTACGTTAGCTGATCATGATCTGAAGGCTGAAGAGCGACTGACGATAATGAGAGATGCGGTAATTGCACATGCCAACTCTAGTAAACAAACCGAATTCTTGCGAGACGACTACCACGAATTCCTTAAGCTGCCTCTTATTTACCTGAATGCTACAAATAAGGAGGTTACCTTTAAAAGACCAGGTGCCCTGCACAAAGCACGATGGATGGCAAAGCTGATATATTGCCTCAAGATTGCACTGTGTGAGAAACAAATGCAATTATTGCTTCCAGGTACTATTACCACACGTGATCAAGTGCCGAAGATTCGTGCATTTGCTACATTTGTAACACATGTTTATGTCGTGTGGTGGCTCACTTGCAGAAAGAGTGTGGATGCACCATGGAATGATCTACAGCTCTACAAGCTACTTTTGGATTACAATGATGTCAACAGAGACATATCCAAGTCAGCAATCCGTGCCCTGAATAGGCATCTGTGGTACCTCACTGCTGAAATGATCCCACTTGCTCTGTTCAGCAATGAAGTACCTGTGTTGGAAAAGCGAGCTCTAGCAGATGCTCTGCTAAGGCTTCGACCAGTGGTTGCCCACCAAACTCCACAGAATCGATTTGGAAATGGTTGAGGAAAACCACGATTCCAATCAATTGATTCTAAAACTTGGTTGTGTGATCTGGCTGGAGTTGACTCGTGGTTTACTATATACAGACTTCTACTGGACACAGGATTCCTCCAACTGCCTGTTGATGATTGGTGCCAAACAGCTTCTTACATTGCCAGTGCAGAAAATGTTGCTGCTATTAACGTTGTTAACGATTGTGCCGAGAGAGGAGTGAAACTGGCATCTGACTTTGTTGAAGCAGCGCGAACGGATGAACATTTTCAAAACATTCTTCAATTGGTAGAAATGGACCGCAAAAACATCTCAAATGTGCGTAAACCTTACAAACGGGCAACAAAGTGAAACTGAATTAAATGCAACAGTAATAAATAATTTAATACTTTAATGTAATTTTTATATAGGCTGGAATAAACTTTTTTTTTCTTTACATGTTTTGTGATTTCTTGGGCGGGGGGGGGGGGAGGGGGGACCTCTAAATCAACTCTGGTTTGAAAAATATTTTACACAAGTTATTATTAATGATATTGGAACAAATTAGAAACATAGACAGCTCAAAAACAAACAATCAATTTTTTCCTCTGTTGTGGTGATGCACCCTAATATATATATATATATATATATATATATATATATATATATATATATTTACCAATATATTCTCATGCCAAGATATAACGTTAGATGTAATTATTTCGAGGAGCATGTTACTTAATATGTGCCTGAATTACTTTCGTAAATTGAAGCAGGGTGTAAAAATTTCAAAGGCTGAAATAAAAAGCCAAAAAAAAAGGCCAAAAAATTCAGCCAAAAAATAAGACCAAAAATAAATACAGCCAAAAGAAAAAGCCAAAAATTAAACCAAAAAAAAAAGAAAAAAATAAAGCAAAAAAAAAAAGCCAAAAATAAAAGACTTTTAAACTAAATGAATGTTGTCAGCTTTAAACTGAGGCCATAAGTAGCGTGTCAGCGTCAGATACTGTCTGACTTGGGCTACACGTAATTCGGAGCCGGTACCGGAAATGAGAAAAAGTTGTAACACTGTTGTTTTTTTTTTTTACAAAATGAAGCTAATATTAATATCAAATGTGCTTTTTTTTTAAATTTTAGAAGAAAATAGTGTAGCCAGTTAGCACAAAAGATCATGAAGTCGAGCAGTAAATGACACATTACTGCAGTAAGCAACACCACGGAGCAGTAATATAAAACATCCGTTATCGATTGTTTCGGACTGAGAAATTATGAAGAGCTCTAATATGTTAGTCATTGTTATCACCACAAATTAGATAAAATATAGATTCCCTATGACTTATATTTAGTGGGACGGGTGGCCGAGTGGTGTAGACACTCGACTGTCGACCTGAGAGTCCTGGGTTCGATCCTCGGTATGAACCAAGGGAATATTTTCAGGTCGTTTCAAAGTCGTCCCACAAGTCCACCCAACTTTAAATGGGTACCTGACTTAAAATTGGGGAAGTAAACGCGACAGATGAATTCTACACTTCATTTGCCCCGATGTCTTATATTTACCTAACTTACGCAATATTTCATGAACTTTAACCCCCACTCCCTCCTTCCCTTTTAATCATTCTGAAAACTATATGCTACGCTTCAAACAAGGATTGAGGTTAAGGGTTAGATTCTTTCGATTTAGATTTTTAAATAAAGAAGTAAAGCTTCCATTAGCTGAAGAATTTCACGAGTGGGCTGTAAAAAAAACTGAGCAGGATTTGTGAGAGAGAAACAAAGAGTTTATTCTCCAGTTTCCGCCGATCAATCAATTAAAGTTGTAATTGACGCAAACTTTGTAAATAATGATATGAAGAAAATAACAACAGCAACCGGAAATCCAATACATAACTAATGCTCATAACACGGGATATAAAACGGGTCCATTTGCTGTTGTTAATTTTTATTTAATACATATTATTTACCTTACTTTTCATATCTCGTGCTTCTTTAGCCCATTCTCGAATAGCCATTGTGGGGGGTCGTATCAAGGGCTGGACACAACTGCCCCTAATAGTGTGGGTTCATCGAGGCCTCGCAGTCGCGCGTTTTTGCATACGTTGTCAGTTGTATTCATTTTCTAAATTGTTACACACCGAAGTTGTGTAGGTGCGCAATTCGATGAACGGAAGTCTAGTGCATTGGTGGCGAACCTATGACTCGCGTGCCACAGTCGGCATGCAGAGACTTATCAGTCGGCACGGGACTAAAATATCACTTCCTTTAACTTCGATTGGTGTGTTGGCAATTTGCCAAATAAGTGGGGGGGGTTTTTTTGGTTGAATTTCGGGCACGCGGCCGCAAACAGGATAGCCACCACTGGGTCTAGTGAGAGTAAAGAAGTGACGTAAACAACAGGATATGACGTGATTAAACAATTTGAATTAAAGAAGCAGTGGCGTAGCGAGGGGTGGGCAAGGGAGACATTATGCCCCGGGCGCTACTCACAAAGAGGCGCCAAATGGTATATTTTACATATAATATTATTTGGTTTTCGAATAGGGGGGGGGGGCGCTAAAAAGGTATTATGCCCCGGGCGCGAGTTAATTGAAGATACACTCTAGTTCTTGCAAGGGACAGTAATAATTGGTGATTAAATGTAACAATACATTAGTTATTATTTTTCGTTTCCAACAATCTACTGCATAACCCATGTAAAACATTTGGACGCATTTTATGGCCGTTACTTGTGACAAAATAAAGCAATCTCATTCTTTGGATCATTTCCTGCAACACGATGGATCCACTAAAAGCGTCCCTGTGTAAACTCAGTTTGAGATTCCTTCCTTCCGCCATCATCTTCTCCTCCACCCCCCTCTCCACAGCTACTAGTCCTGCTGAGATAAAATTGATATACACCTGTCTATCATTGTGTCTCGAAGACTCGAAGTCCTATCTTCTATAATCCCACCTTTATTCCCCCCCCCAACATGCCCCCCCCCCCTGCCTTTCTGATCTCGTTTTACTCACACTAACCCCACCGCACCCCACTTGAACTGTTAGTAGATAATACAGTAACATCGCATGATTTCCAAACCCTATTCTCCCTATCCACCACCCCCCCCCCAATCACCGTTCCTCTACCACAGCTATCAGTACATAGTACTGCTGACTACTATATCCCTACAGAGAATAGCAACGGTTTCCCATTTTTCTTTCCCCCCCCCCTATCCCCCAAATCCCCGCCCCTTCTCTTAACTCCAAAGCTTATTCCTCTTTTTAACAAAAACCTTTCCTTTATACTGTTCTCTTTCTTTTCTCTTTCATTTCTGTTTGGACTTTTCTTCTTCTGTATTTCCCCTCTCTCTAACTCTCTTCACCTTCCCCCCCCCTCTCTCTCTCTCTCTCTCTCTCTCTCTCTCTACCGGGTTCAGGTGTTCGTGTAGGTAGCCCTTGCTCTGTCTGAGTGAGTTGCCGAGGCGTGTGAGTGTCTGTATGTGTGTGAGTGTCTGTATGCTGCATCAGCGTGAAGATTAACGCACGAGTGTGTATGTATGTGTGTGTGTGTGTGTATGTATTTGTGTACACGCGTGCACGAGTCTGTGTCTTCGCAAGAGTATTGTACGAGAAGTATGGAGGGTAGATGTGGAGGTATAAATAAATTAAAAAAAAAATAACGAGAGGGAAAAAATGTAGTGGGGGCACCAACCCCCCCCCCCCCCCGAACCACACAGAGACTACGACCAGAACCATTTTTTTTCAAACTACTGTCGGTAAGGAGAGGGAGGTCAACAACTCACGAGCTAGGTAGATAGTCAAGACAACATGCCCCAGTGTGAGCAGAATAGGTCGCGTGCATGGACTAATCCATTATTTACTCATTGTGGTGGCGTTGGTCTCGCCGACGCTTCTACTACACATTCTGGAAGAGAAATTTTCTTCTTTTTTTATGTTTTTTTCCCCCCCCCCCTTTTTGCTCGACGACCTGTGCCTCCAGCTAGGAAGTTAATTATTAGGAAGCTCACTGCTGAGTGTTTTTATTTTGTTTGTGGGTCATCGGGACTCGTGTATAGTTTATATACTTCATTCTCTGCTGTTCAATTATTTCTCTAATAAACTGCATTATTCTTGGAATCGTTTTTTGGTGGATCTCTACGTGTGAAGTTAATCATTTGTAAATATCGTGAGTGTGTGATTGCTATTGCTACTGTGATTATCATAATTTATTTTCTGTTAAAATAAACAAACAGTAAATCTGGGCTGTTGGAAGTTATCACGTGTGTTATCATGGGATAACGTTTGATCCAATGCACGACGGCGCGTATCGTTATATTTATCTCACTGAATGTCAGCACTCTGTGTTGGAGTAATTTATGGTGTGAATAAGTTGTGCATGGAATATGATTTCTGTATCTCTTATTGATACTATTCTTTTAAAATTTAATTGGAATCCACAGTGTGTTAATTTTATAAACGGACTTCATTTACCTAAAATGATGACCACCGAACTATTGAGTGATATATCTCTATTTATAATGTTGGTAGATTTTCTCTGTGTTAAATCTTGACCTGGTTTTTCCTGGAGTGCCCAGAATGATGGATGGATAACATGCGCATCGGTTAAGAGCCGTAAGGGAAGGAATAAATATTTACATATTCCCTGATCAAACTTTGACCTCGGACGTCTCTCCCTCCCCCCTCCCCCAGAAGTGCACCATGGTCAAAGAGAGGAACCCGGTCAAGGAAATGGAGGAATTGGCGAAGAAAGGATTGGTAAGTCCAGCCTCTCGGAGTGTGTACTCTATACGAATCCCAGTTCGTTCACGTCAGTCAGCTGAGGCCGTGACTGGTGATTGTGTGCGAGTGTGTGGGATGGCGTGTATGGTAGGGGTAGGGGAAGGGTGGTAGTGGCAGGTAAGTGATGATAAAAGAAGAGAACACTGAAACAGTCAGATGGGGTCGAGGGGATGGACCCCGGAAATTTTGAATAAATGATTTCAGAAGTGAATTTTGTCTCTTGCAATGCATTGGTTATTCTTCTCATCACCAGGCCAGGCCCGTCGACTGAAAGGTAAATAAATGATTTCGCGAATTTTTTAAGACCCTTCCTTCAAAGGCCGGTTCTAGGTTTGTGCCATTTCAAGTGGGTATCTTATTACTGCTCCGAAGTGGTGAGGTTGCGAGCCCAAATTTCAAAGTGCAGGTAGCTCACTGCATTTGAGGTCCATCGAAGCAGCCTTTATAAGTCTCCGACTCCCCAACATACTGCGTCTCTTGCTTCTCCAGCCATATCCTTGCTGCTTGGTCATCAATTACTAATAGACCTGATTATAGTTGCCTCATCAACCCTGTGACCGTTAGAGCACCAGTAAATACTTTAGAAAATTTTTATTCAACAGTTTCTGATCTCGTCTTACTCACACTAACCCCCCCCCCCCTCACCGCACCCAAAATCTCGTCAGACTGAGGGATGATTCGACTCTAAGCAGTTATAATATCAGCTCCAATGGATAAAAAAAATGAAATAAAGGCTCTCATCATCGACATGTCCATGCGTAATGTGTCCACACGTGATTTAGTTTCAGAAATGGGGTGTGTATTATGTATGTTTCCGTTAGGTGCTTTGGGAGGGGGAGGGGAGAATAATCGGGGTAAGTGAAGGCTTTCATTTTTTATTTATATATTTAACATCATATTCGCCTAGCAGCTGGATTACAACGGGTTTGGTGCGGAAAGACTTAATTCCAATGCGAGTATTCACAACGTAAGACATTAACGCCCAAAATGCAAGTGCAAACTTACTGAAAACAACCTCCTCCGTATAATACTGTGGAAACTCTGGTATCCTCAAAGTTTATAAGTCCAAAAACAACACAGTATGTAAGGTCCAAGAGTATTTTCCATTCCAAGTATAAACAACAAAAACAACATCATCGCCATTCTCTTGCCGGCTTCACGTCACCCTTCGCGTCTCTCTCTCTGCCTATCGCGTTCAACTCGTAGACTGCAACATTAAACAAGCATCGAGGCGAGAGAGAGAGAGAGAGAGAGAGAGAGAGAGAGTGTCATAACAATGCGAAAACATCGGAGAGTTTTTTGATATAGCACAAGGACCAGGAATGTATTGTTAACTGTCCATACGCTTCGCCCATCCGCTCTGTTAACTTCCACGGTATAGGTCGTTAACCTATCCCGTTACTATTCATCCCTGCTCTGCAGATTTTCCAGTCAGGAAGGTATTATTAACTCTGTCCTGTTACTACGCCCATCTCTTGCTTTTTCAAAGATCTCCCTACCAAAGAGATGTCACAACCATCTGAATATTCACCCCTGCCTTACACCGTCTATTAAAGAAAAGAATTACTGAAAGCCTAAGTTGACGATGCTGTTTCACACAACCTGACTGTCCTTCGCTACTAATTCTTCTCATCTAAAAGCGTCCCTAGCAACGTCTCTCCTTTAAACCATGTCGATAGTGATACAAGAATAAACAATCCACTATAGAAGCGAGAATGCCATATGGTTTAGTCCCAGTGGTCATCGAGGAGATGCCTGAACAAAGGTTAGCAAGAAGAGCACAGCTCCATTCGTTGTTCCCGGCGGAGCTGGTTGAATAATCCCGCCAATACACATGAAAAATGGCATGCAAGGAGAAGGCGCGTTTCAAGTCGTCACCAGAACTGTTAGATCAGCACCTCCAGAATGCAGAAACAGAATGTGAAACATATCGCTCACCATGTCTCCTTACATGCGTCGCCACGACCCACGTCTCAGGGCCAATTGAACTATTGACCTTTCACCACTTTTCCAACTAGCTCCTCTCATGCTTTGTAATAGAGTTAGCTGAGAGCAGTTATCAATTGTAAAAATCACTGTAAGAACGGTATTTAGATTAGTACTTTAAAGAACGGTCAAAGCCTCTTTTTCTTTGAAGAGAGTCCCTGAACTGAAATGGCTTTGCAGAAAAGAGACATGATCGTTAGGGGAGTGGCTGTCAAAGCAAACCAGCCATGTAGCCATGAGGTGAGGTTTTAGTAGATATTTTCGTTTAAATGATCCCATAAAGAATCAGTTTCACAACATTGTTTAGAACAGAAATTTTTTGCAAGTCCTGAGAACTTTCGCACCAGTGGAGTACCCGTGAATGGAGATTACTCCAATTCCCGCTATGTCGAGAATCAAAATTTCAATATTTTTTTTGTCAATCTCTACAAGGATGAGACGTTTATCCCTTAGAAAGTACTGATGGGACGAAATGTTTGCTGCTCCTTTCTTCTTCAACCCCTTTGATGCTTAAAGTTCAGTGGTATTGTAGGCTACTTAGTATTGTAGATTACAAAGTAGCACTATCCCACATAATGTTTAAAGTACCTGCAAGATAGTGTTGCCAGTGCGTAATGAACTGAAAGAATAGCCAGTACTTATAGTATAGATTAGCACAGTGCTTACACTATCCCAGCTGAATGTCACAATGAATAGAGTGAAGAGGAAAAATACCTGTCCAGTCTAATGTCACACCAATAGGTAATGGACTAGCACAGTGCTTACACTATCCCAAGCTAATATCAAGTACCCATTTCTAAACAGGGTGTATACTAGGAAAATCTTATGAGGTACTGTACACAAAATCACATGTCTCTCGGCGGGGATTGAGCCTGGGGTCCTTCAGATCGACAGTTGCACGTCTACACCGCCAGACCATCCGTCAGTTAAACTGATTTAGCAAGGCAGTAAGAGTGGGGGGAAGGAATCTTTAATTCTGTGAAAAAAGAAATAAATAAACAAATGTTTACCTTCAGTCGTAGGATCGATATTTGAGAACCAACTGAAATTAATTTCACACCTGGAACGTCTTGATTAGATGCGCGCCCATCAAGACGTCATACCTAGAGTCACTACACCAGCGTCTTCATTCTAAGACGCCTATCGCAACGATTCATTACAACAAAATCCCCTCCTCCCCGATCTCTCCTTTTCTCCATCCTCATCCCTCCTGAAAGCACAGTTCATGAATGTGATCATAAAAAAATCAAGAAATAATTTCAAATCGTTCCAGTTTCAAGTCCTAACCACATAAACAAAAGGAGTAATCAGATAATGTTGGCTTTCGAAACTTTTTTCTGAAGACTGAAAAGCTAAAATGGCGGGTTATTTTCATAATCAAAAAGTGATGCTGTCGCCGAAACTAGTTTTTTTTTTTATAATTAACATGCAACTCTCCTCACTCTCTTGTCTTTTAGTTAAAATCAAAGTTTGGCGAGCTTTCTTTCAATGTAGCCTTATGCATTTTTAAATGAACTGGTTTGGAAGAATCTAATTATAAAAACATGAAATAATTGTGTAACCTAAATGCAAATATCGTCTTCCTTTGTCTGTTAGGAAACGCTTAACAATCTGGTGGGAATATAAATGCATCTTCAAAAGCACACGTCGGTTCATTATAATACTACGTTGTTGTTGCTTTAGGTAGTTGTTATTGTTTAATTTCGTTCACGCTGTCGATACATTAAAGAAGGGTCATCATTACGCCATCAAACAAGGCAAAATGACCTTGGCGTTTTGAAGATACTGATGAAGAAAGTTTGTGATGAAGCGATGTTTGCGTCTTGTGATTTTCTCAACAGACGTCTACGCGTAATAATCACATTACGTAAAAGACATCAGTCTCTGTCTGTGAAAGGTTTTACAGTCTGTCCATTTTTTTGTCTTTTATGTTCATGCCATAGTCTTTAATTTTTGTTTTCGATTTGTGTTTATATATTTTAGAAGCGCCAATATAAAAGTATCACATTTTATGGAAACCACTTTACCTTTTTCTTGTTTAATGCCTTTTTCATATTAAACCTGCCAAATTATTTTCTTCTATTGCTTTTTACTATTTAATTCGTATAATTTTAATATTTAAACCATCAATGAAAGGCTCTTTGTGTAATGAGAAAAACTTATTAATCACTTTTAAAGATCAAACAAGATATTCCCATATTTTGAAAAGTCCAACAGAAAAAATTTAAATAAATAACAAATTTATTTAGTATTTAAGATGCAAATTGCGTGTTGATGATGATTAAAGTACCAATATTGAAGGGAGAAATCAGTGATGGGTATTAATCGAATTAAAGTATTTAATTCATCTCGAAAGTCTTCAGATTATATGCCGACATAGTAGAATCAATCGAAATTGCGCAAAGTCAAGTCCCAATATGCCCAGTTTCATAATTAAATAATCGAAACAAGAATAAGGCACAAGTAGTACCACAAAGCCAACCTTTATGTTTATAGACAGAAGTTCGATTGAACTCAAAGATTTTATCCGCCCTGACAGTCCAGAAGGGAAACAAAGGTAAAACCAATGATTACTGATTTCGGTTTTTCAGGTTGGTTTTTTTCATCATTGCATGTTTGAACAGCATAAACGTTTCTCCACTTCCTCTAATATGCTGCAATTCTACCATGCTAGTTTACTCTGTAGTTCCAGTTATTATAAATCACGGTAGCTGCGTCTTTCAAACAGTTACCCAATATAGGTATAAATGAAAGCTAAGTCCTATCATTGGGTTCGTTAGCTGTCTGTCTGTCTCTATCATCCTCTTCCTCCCCCTTCTACCCCCTCTCTTCAAAGGTCGAATAAATGGGAGATTTCATTGTTTATAGGCCAAATTGATAGACATATTTAAATGTTAAATGACAGAAACTTGGAGAAATCTTGACAAATTTAACTCCATATTTCTCTCGGAAAGTCATGGTCTTTTTTTGAGAATTGCTGACGCCGCAGTTATCAAGGCTTAGTACAGTTATTAGTGTTTGACTTTCACGATAATGCGTAAACAACCCACATTACAAACCCTTACAGATTAATTGCAACAAAACGAAATGTTGCTCATAGTTCGTGAACATTTGTTAGCGCGAACATAAAGATAGGATCGTTAGCAGGTTTTCAACACTGACCCTTTTTCTTTCTCCACGTTTAATAAAGTTCGATACTGATCACTGAAGTAAACATTTATCGTAACACTGAAAAATAAATCTCGTAAGATTATTAGAGGTCCATGATTCGAATATAACTTTAGCACCTGTTTTTTAATAGGCAACAGAAATAGTTCCAGTCTCACTCACCAAATGCACCTTTAATAGTGCACAACTATACTAAAGTACCTTTCCTTAGGTACCTTAGCCCCTCCCAAATGACGCGCAGCTTAGCGTGAGTTGCGTACTTTTCAAAATGTCATCAACATCTTCATTAACATCAGCATTGATAACTTCTCCTGTCGACAAATATCTTGATCAAAGTGAACTTTTACACCATCACCGTGGTTGAAACCTTAATAATCCCAAATGCTTCCCCACGATACTTCCAAAGCCTAACAAATGACTGCATCACTGACGCTCCTTTGCTGATAAGTAAGTCTTTAAAGTCATCTTCCGTCTATGGCGTCACAGTGGATGTTACAGTCTTGGCCAGGATAGGGTTAAAAGCAGTTCGGCATTCCTTACCATTTAGATGGTTAATAATATATTGGAAGAGGTCACACACACATACAACTGTACATGGACCTCACACGAAAAGTGCATCAAATCTAAACTAAACATGGCTGCTACCATATTTTGTTGTTTCCAAACCACTCAACCCTACTCCGATGCATGCCAATATTAACTTTTAAACCCTCCACATACACTATATATATATGTTACACACATATATATATATATATATAAAGTTATTATTGTTTACAGATATAAAAAAATTCAAGCATCAAAAAGCTAATAATCCTGTTCAAATATATGAAGTGCAGATAAAATATCTCATCCATTCAGCAAAGCACATTTCACCTAATTCTGCATAGACTTTCAGCCTGTTTCACCATCCTCCAAAGACATCTACTCAAAGTTCATTTAACTGAGTTACTTGCTTTTTTTTCTGATTTCTTTAGAAATCAATTTAATTTTTGATTCCCAGTTAATACCATGCATATTATAAACGAACAAAGCCAGAGAGGGGAGACAGAGAGAGCAAGGGTGAGAGATAAAGAGCGCAATAGAGCTACAGAGAGGGGGAGTTAAAGAGCAGAATATACATGAGGGAGAGAGAGACGGCATGGAAAGGAGAGAGGGAGCGAGTGAGAGAGAGGGAGGAGAGGGAGAGAGAGAAAGAGGGAGAGAGAGAGTGGAGTGGGAGAGAGAGAGAGTGAGGGAGAGAAGGAGAGAAAGGGGAGAGAGGGCAGAAGGGAGAGAGAGAGAAATAGAGAGTGGGGGAGAAAGAGAGACAGTTAAGATAATGTGGGAAGAGAGAGAAAAAGAGAGAGGGGGAGAGAGGTGGGGGAGAGAGGGAGAAGAGAGAAAGGGGGAGAAAAAAAGGGGGAGGGAGAGAGAGGGAGAGAAAGAGAGAGAGGGACAGGGGGAGAGCAGAGAGAGAGAGAGAAGGAGGCTGAGAGAAGGAAGGGAGGGAGAGAGCAGACAGGGGAGAGAGTTTAATTTTCGCCAAATAAATAAAAAAATAGATACT
>JAGDYQ010000054.1:5108471-5123264 GCA_021962125.1 Bulinus truncatus | reverse complement strand
CTAGGAGAGCCCCCCCCATGCTGAAGAATCATTTGCATTTCATTGTGTTGTGTGCAGGGTCTCGCTGGGCCTCTAATAAATTTATCTCCTTCGTTAATACACTCGCTAATACACAACAGCGAACACTTCAAATATCCAATCAGTAATAGGAACAATGTATTCATAAAAACGAAATAATATAAGTTTAATTCATCAAATCTATTATAAAAAGGAATGATGACCAAATAACAATAAAGTCCAGACTAATAGTATATCACCAACGGCCCAACTTTTACACTCGTCAACTAGCAACTGTCCCATACGATGAACTCTTTACTGTCCGCTTATCTCCCTTCTCCACGTTCCCCTACAACCACCTTCCCTCCTAACCCCTGAACTCTTCAACCAAATACAGCCATGCTCCACTGGTCACTCCGGTCACTACTTTGATCTTCCACCCTTTTTCACGATCAAACCCACGCCATGCCCTTCAACACGCTAACTGACCCAACACAGTTCTGTCACACCCACATATAATAAAATTCTGACAGCAGATATTCTGTTGCGCAACTCACAAACTAATACACAACAATTTGCCCGTTTGTCTTATGAGCCCCCTCCATACTGGTTTGCCCGGGGGTCCATATTGCTAATAGGTAGGCTATAAACAAAAAAAAATAACCGTAATGAAATTGGGAATAAGTTAGGTTATTTTTAAACAGAACCTAGGACCTGTTCTGCTTTTTGTGGTATCCGGAATGCCCTTTCATTAGCCTACATTACGACTGATAGTCGAGAGTTTAGTGTATATGTCAATGGAACTTATCATTGACTGAATTAAAAAAAAACAAAAAATGACCTTTTAAATAACTCTATCTGAACCCTTGAGGTCTAAAAGAGGTCACACGTTCACCATCTCAACAATAACAATAAAAAAAAAGTTTATCACTGGCGGTAAAGCAGCCGATTACAAAAAAAATACAAAGATTAGATATCTACTGAAAATGGATTCAGGTTATGTACAACACGAGTGATTAGAAAAAAATAAAAAACAACAATGGGAAATAAAAAGCGGATATATTTATCTTAAATAGTGGCGCCCTCTACTGTCCAGCCCTCGATAATTGGTCTCACGGAGTAGGCGTGGCCGCGCGGAAATAAAATTTGAAGATATTGCCATATCTTCTTAACTGACATAACCAGGGCTGGATTTACCGCCGGGGATGCCGGGGTATATTCCCGGCACTGAGACCTGTCACCCTTGGCTCTGCTTTAGCTAATACATCCCTGCCGGGGATGAAATCATAGACATTTATTCCCGGCTCTGCAGAATTTTTTTTCATCACCCGGCACTGGTTTTATTTCTTAAATCGAGCACTGCATATAACTAATAACATTTATAATTTTATAGAACAGAATATATATACCGGTACATATTTGTAAGACGCTATTTAATGCTGCTTGTCCTCGACGGTATTCAATGACATCGTCCATTAAACTGTATAAAATAACAAAATAAAAAAAATGGTGTGTGGCCCGGTCTCTGGTAAACTTGTCTGCTTCATGTAGTGTTGTTTTAGCCCCAGGTCATATTTTAGTTTCAGTTTTTATTTCGTTTTTTCTGTAATAATTTCAGCTTACGTCTAGTTTTAGTCTTGCTGCTAATTTTAGTTTTAGTTTTAGTTCTCGTTGACGAAAAGTCAACATTTTCGTCAACGAAGGCTTTAGTTTTAGTTTTCGTCAACGAAAACAACACTAGCTTCATTTATCGGTCAAAATGTGTTATTATGACGAATGTAAATTATTCGATAAACAAAATACCAGTTCAGGTCACTTTTTCTGAACTCAAAAGAGACCTGGTAAAAGGAATCGACATTATGTGGGGAAACGATAACAACGTACGTAACTTGAGGAGGGGGGTTAGGGTCTATGGATAATTGAAAAAAAAAGAGATTTTGGAAAAAAAAAAGAAATGTAAAGCTGGTATCCGTGAAACTAAAAAAATCTTTGTTCTGCATACATTTTACAAACGAGCGACAGCAAGCATTCTGGGGGGGGGGGGGCGGAGAGATATTTTACATAAAATAATTAAACTTGGAATCCAAATCAAGAATTTCTTTAGGTCCAAAGCATGAAAGGTCGAATATATTAAGATAAATAAATAAATGGCGCATAGAGCCAAATCTTAGAAAGGAACCAATCAGACTTAATCAAACCCCCACCCCCTTATTAAATACAACATCCGGGAAATTACGTCATTTCAATTTGATTTATAAAGATTATATAGATAGTGTTTATCCATCTACAGTCTTGTGTATTACAAGGGCAGCAGAGAAGATAATGACAGACAAGAAATGGTCTTATGTGAAGTCAGTGTATTGATACGGTACGCGTCGGAGTTTAATGAACAAGGTAATCCAATATCTTATTAGCTGATCAAGAGTCGATCAAATCATATACTATCTTGTTATAAAGTATCGATCTAATTATGTGACATCTTGTTATAAAGTATCGATCTAATTATGTGACATCTGATTATAAAATGTCGATCTAATTATGTGACATCTCATTATAAAATGTCGATCTAATTATGTGACATCTTGTTTTAAAGTATCGATCTGATTATGTGACATCTCTTTATAAAATGTCGATCTAATTATCTGACATCTCATTACTAAATGTCGATCTACTTATGCACCATCCTTAAATACATAATCGTCTAACCCGTGTGTCTCCCTCAGGTAGTATTGTGCGGTGTATGCGTTGTAACACTGTGTCTCCCTCGCAGGTAGTTTTCATATCGTGCGGTGTATGCGTTGAATAATTATATTTCATACATTTCTTTGTTATTTCTGTTCATATCTTGGCAATAAAGGCCACGTGTTCTTTTCTATTGCAGTATTTCGTATATTTCTTTGTTATCCCTATAGTCGGATTTCGTTCAGCCAGCTTCAGCAGGCTTTTCCACTAGTGTGACTTTCCCATTAGCCCTATTTCATAATATCTATTAATACGAATTAGTAAACATTTGTGAAAAAATTGTTATCATATTTTTTTTTATTTATATAACAGATACGCTATCAACAATACATTTTCTTCAGTTCTATCTTCTAAGTTAATGTTTTTATATAATTAATTACCGCCGACCTTAGTGTACTAGATAGCGAGTAGTTAATTGACATTATAAGAACCGCCTATTACGTCATATCTATGATTATTTGTTTAACCCCGTCCGGGAACAAAGTATACTCCGCCATATTTTGCCAAATATTTCCATTTCTGTTTGCTTTTTTTTTTTTCTATTATTGTCGAGTAAGTAAAACATGTTTTTTTATTATGATAAAAAATATATGTTTCCTAAGAAATAAAAAGTAAAATGACATCTATAATAAGGACATATAAAAAGACATCTATAATAAGGACATCTATAATGACATCTATAAAAAGGACATATAAAATGGCATCTATAATAAGGACACATGAAATGACATCTATAATAAGGACATCTATAATGACATCTATAATAAGGACTTCTAAAATGACATCTATTTTAAGGACAACTGAAAAGACATCTAAAATGACATCTATATTAAGGACAACTTAAATGACATCTATAATAAGGACCTATTAAAAAGACATTTATAATAAGGACATCAGTCTGTGAGTGAAGTATATAAAAGTATATAAAACACTTTTTTTTTAAACAATAAGAAATGAAAGCGTTGCCGTACATGTGGAAGTTCTAAGGTTTGAAAAGTTAATATGTACAGTAAGGAATGGACTGTGTGTGTGTGCGTGTGTGTGTGTGAGAGAGAGAGAGAGAGAGAGAGAGAGAGAGCCTGTTTCACTCATTCTTCACAACTGAATTTGAATAGCGCTTCCTCAAATCGGTCGGGTGGTAAAGCGCTCGACTGTCGACCTGACGGTCCCTGGTTCGATCTCCGGTGAGAACCAATGGATATTTCAGGTCATGGCTAACGTCCCTCGCTATATCTCCCGTGGTGCCTCCATGGCCATTGCACTATCGTCTATGGTGGGGGGGGGATGAAATAAGGGCACCATAAAAACCGTCCCATTAGTGGTTTATAGGATCTAAGAGATTTCATCTCATCCCTGCAGGGACTTCAAACTCCTCAAATCTTACAACGTCTCCGCCTAGGATCCCCCCCCCCCAAAAAAAAAAAGCTGAAAACACGGTCCCCCCCCCCACACACACTTCTGTAGACGACGCCGCTGTCTCGTCAGCTCGATGTACGTGTATTATTGTGTCTGTAAACAAAACATGTTGAGTAATGTTGACATAAGGATGTCGCTAGATAACTGAACTGCAAGGGGCATGTATTCGGTGAACGTTGTTTTTTTTTTTTATTATTTCAATGCAATGTTTGCATTAGCGACGCCTATATTTGTGAGTTTTCTCCCCTTGTGCCGTGTGCACGATCTTATATATTGTAACCTCTGTGAAGTGATACATTATATATATATATATATATATATATATATATATATATATATATATATATAGTATGGCGATTTTTAAGCTAAATGCATATGTTTTTTTTTAATATTTTTGTTTCTGTTTTTATATATATAGGGTCCAATTTTTGGAAATCAACGTATATTTTTTTTAGCAACAAGGGACTTTACTCAGATTTGACATCTGTAGATGGACACACATTATTACGTCTGTAAATAATTAAATAGAAATATAGTTGCACCAGCGGAAAAGAAAAGATTCAGAAGTTATGTCTGACTAGACAATGTGAACGAAGGGACAAAATAAAACATAGTTACCTTCCACCATTGCCACAACCCAAAAAGAGGATAAAAAAAACTTTAAAATATTTCGTTTCATGTCCTGATACTTTGGTGCTACATAAAAGAGGTCATGACATCGAATGGTCGCAACAACAGCCCAGCTCACAAAGACGGGGATGAATCTAATGTGTCACAAGTAACGGACCCTGACCAGCGGTCAAGCGCGCCATCGTCAAATCACAGCGGACTAACGGAGGCGTCAGGGCGAAGCGCCGGTTCATCCACCAAGCTTGTGCAGAGGCTGCTGTTACCAAAGAATCTCTCGGTGACCAAAGCCAGGGGCGGCTCCGACAGCGTATTGCACCCTATCGGGACCTCTGGTCAGCTGAACAGACTGACTTTCATCAGCAAGTCGACCACGTCATTGGCGGGGCCCAGTCGAAAAGATCCAAGGTGGACGGACCAAAATGAAACCACGTCCGAAGACGGCAGGAAACTGTCCGTGGCGGTGATCAGCCAATCGGTAGACAGCGTCTGCATAGAAAGTGTTTCCGCCACGGAGTCACTGAATCAGCAGCAATACAGGACGCCATACAAGATAAACAAGGCATTCGACGACAAAGACGAAGTCATCCTAGATCCCAGGAACATATGTGAGTAATGTACACAAGTTTATGAAAGGCTCATTCAATCTTACTTGATTCTTGCATGTAATTTTTTTGAATCCATCCCTTTTCCCATATGTGAGTAATGTACACAAGTTTATGAAAGGCTCATTCAATCTTATTTGATTCTTTCATGTAAATTTTCTGAATCCATCCCTTGTTAATCTAAAAAGGGCCACCTATTATTTTCCACTATCTAATATAATACGAATAGGCCATTTAATGTTGATGCACCAATGCTTGCGACCACTGGTTCTAAAAGTGTGGATCTCAGGTAGGTCGCCAACAATGTTAATAATTACTTAATCTAGACAATGTATAAACAAATTGTTTTCTCCCTTCAAAGGAGGGTTGCGAAAAACCCCCACAAAAAAAAAAATTCTTAGTGGGGCAAAATTTTTGAGAACCACTGATAAAAGACTGTACACGCGCACTCTGACGTCATTATATTAATTTGGAGAGACTGTACACAGGGCCGTGGTAAGAGGGTGTAATCGGCTCAAGTAACAGTGTATAAAATAGATAAATAGTTATTGTTGTGCAGTCTGAGGGGGGCCACAATTGGTGAAGGTTTCAGGGGCCCAAGATTAAATGGCTGCGTCCTGGAGGATTGTTTATGTAATTATGTGTGTGTGTGTGTGTGTGTTTATGTGAGTGTCCAACTCAAGAGTCTCCATAACATGCACATGGTCACTTTCAACGTATAACTATTTTTTAAAAAAAGATAAAAGAAAATTATTGCAATAACCAAACTATAAAGTCTACTACATGTAGCATGTGTATTTTTAACCTGGATTATTATCCCCTATCAGGGCCCCTCCCACCATTCAGGGCGCGTGACCGGTGCCCCCCCCATCATTACATCCGCCCCTGTGTATATCTGTGTTCTATATCAATGTATGATGGTGCGTCTGCTCAGTTAGCATGTTTGTCGTTGCTCTGGTGTGTTCTTCCCCCCCCCCACTTGTCTTTGTTTGCGAAAGAGTGTATTTGTGTTGGTGCATATGTGGAACATGATATGTAGGTCCAATACACGTGACGACTGAGTCGGTGGGAACAGACCCCCGTGTGCATTGAGTCCATGGGATATAGTTATATTATGTCGAGTTGTTCTATTCATACATGTTTAGAGATAGCTCGCTATCTCTTTTCTCTTTCTCTCTCTCTCTCCCCTCCCCACCCACTACCACCACGCTCGTGGCATTACGCAAACATGTAATGTTATTAAAAATTTTTGCGCACTCTAATATGCAAACGTGTGCACAATCCCCCCCCCACCAATTTATATAGTCTAATTAAATGTCATACAACTAAACACACACATATATCGTAAGCTGAGAATTATGTGGCTCTATGTCCACAAAAAGTGATTTTGAGTAAAATGAAATTTAAAGTTCACGTTTGTGTGTGTACTTTGAACATATTGAACGGAAAACAACTGTATGTTGTGAACTCAATTTTGACACTATAAATACCAAAAATAAAGGAGATGGAGCCCACGACGATAAAGTATAATACTGTAGCCTCAGATGAAAAAATTTTCGTTTTTGGACATAGAGCTTCATAATTCTCAGCTGACATATATATATATATATATATATATATATATATATATATATATATATATATATATGTAATGTGTAATATGTAATATACAGATATATTAATGCATGGCTCTTCTTACTGATGGGCCACCCAGAATGTTTTTTTTGTTTGTTTAGCTACAGCCCCAAGATTTATGTGAACCTTTTTAAAGAAAGATTAGCCTCACCCATGAAGTAGGAGAAGTTAGTCTGAATCGCTCCTGTAGTCTAAGCCTATATGGGGCTAAGTTTTGAAAGTACCGATCTTGACTGCGTTTTCTATAGGGTCCCTAAGATATCCATTGAGTTTACCTCTCCAGTAGAATGGCTCTGCATATCACCTATAAGCAAGGTCTTAGAAAAATGCAAAACGGGATACTATCCGGTGTCCTGTAATACCAAAAGGGCCCAGATGCAAGGCCTATTTTGAGTGGAGTTATATCAGTTGTAGTCATCGGCAGATACAATGAAGAACCCACAGATTGTGTCCATGGTCTATTGGTAACACACGGCCACCACACACCGACGTTTTGATTGGCTATTTACTCTCGCCTTGACTGACGCATAATGCTCATCGTCTAAGCCGTCTAACCTCTTTAAATAGATCAACAAAAGATTAAGTCGAACGGGTCCAACCTCTAAAAGCATTTTCGTACTGTCCTATATTTTGTTTTTATTTATATATTTAATGAGATGACCTACTTTTGTTATGCCGACCGGCGTAACACTACTATTATGGTATTTATTTATCTGTCAGCTGTTTTGGTTTATATGGACTTGCCTTACGATACAAACAATAACTAAATAACAAATTTCTAAAAATAAGCTAATTCTAATTCATAAGCGCGCGTTACCGGCACGTACTGGCTTTTTTTTTTAAAGATCAGAATACAAAAAAAAAAAACAGTCAGATAGATAACTTATTTGACTTCCATTTACACAGTGAAACGGACAAAGTTTAGAGAGATTGATAAAGATTACATGTATTAAGTAAAAGGTATTTTTATTTAAGAATTATTTCCCAATTATGCTCCAGCAGCAAGAGAGGTTCTTGGACATAGGGGAACGAACCGACCGTCTAGGGCCCCAGATACACAGGGACCCTTAGACAGTATAAATCTAATTATAAAAAAAATCTTTACATCACTAATTACTAGGCATTTGTGATAAAACAATCTCCCGAATATTGAAGTAATGCTAAGTCATTGGTGGGGCTTATACATAATAAATGCATACATAATCGTCTAACCCGTGTGTCTCCCTCAGGTAGTTTTCATATCGTGCGGTGTATGCGTTGTAACACCGTGTCTCCCTCGCAGGTATTTTTCATATCGTGCGGTGTATGCGTTGTATTTCATACAATTCTTTGTTATTTCTGTTCATATCGTATTCTGTTCATGGCAATAAAGGCCACATATTCTTTTCTATTGCAGTATTTCGTATATTTCTTTGTTATCCCTATAGTCGTATTTCGTTCAGCCAGCTTCAGTAGGCTTTTTCACTAGTACATAATAAACGTCCCCGCCTAGGACCCTAAGAATGGTTCTGTCCATGTTGTTTCTAGATATAACCAGTTGGAGCACGTAAACACTACACGGACTGACCCCTGAACCATACTATACTAATCGCCTGGTATAATAGGTAAGGAATATGTGGATAGATTGAGGAAGAATTTAGGCCAGGAGATTCGATTTAAGGGAAGATAATAATACGATTAAATTAAACATCTTCTAATTGACAAAACTCCGGTTATATCCCTTGCCATTCTCTGACCATAAACGCTTATCACTGACATATTTTCTTGAAAGATTAGCTTATTAATTTGAAGATTCTTGGCCTTGAAAAAGTTTATAATCTACAGTGTTGTCGTAGATGTCAAGATTGCTAAAGTACATGGCAAAATATTTGTTTGAAATAATTAGTAGATAGACAAAGTCAGGCAAATTAGTTTACTTAATTCACCTCCATTGCTAAGTCCGGTCGGACAAAGACATTGACTCGGATTGTTTTTCTGTTCTTACAAATACACTTAATGTTGACAAGAAGACTTCAGACTCCGTCTCATGCAACCAGGGCCGTACCTACGTTTTTTAGCGGGCCCGAGGTCAAGATATTTTGGGGGGCCCTAGGTCAAGATATTTATGGGGGGCCCTAGGTAAAGATATTTAGGGGCCCCTAGGTCAAGATATTTTGGGGCCCTAGGTAATGATATTTTGGGGGCCCTAGGTAAAGATATTTTGTGATGGGCTATGTAAAGATATTTTAGGGGGCCCAAGGTCAAGATATTTGGGGGGCCCTAGGTCAAGATATTTTGGGGGCCCTAGGTAAAGATATTTTGGAGGGCCCTAGGTAAAGATATTTAGGGGGCCCTAGGTCAAGATATTTTGGGGCCCTATGTAATGATATTTTGGGGGCCCTAGGTAAAGATATTTTGGGGGGCTATGTAAAGTTATTTTACGGGGCCCAAGGTCAAGATATTTTGGGAGCCCTTGGAAAGGAAATATTTGAGGGGTTTAAGCAAGGATACTTCCCCCATTCCCCGAGCGAAAACGCTGTTTAGTTTGTCACTTACAAACTTAATCTTTTAAAAATGCCCCCCCCCCCTTTTATAACCCTTAAATCATTGTAAAAATGCTAAGATCGCCCTGCCTTGTGCTTTATTTTACATGACCACCCATGTGTAAGCTACAGAACTGTGCTTCCCAAACTTTCCACATCTGTGTATCCCCCTTTTGTATTTTAGTAATACTGTTTATCCCCCTAGTAATAAAAAAATCAACCTGCATGTATATTGCTTTTCGCGGCTATTGTTTTCTCTCATCTCCATGTTTTCACATTAGGCCGCGCATTTCTACTCACAAGTTCTCATCCAGATTCAGCGCGCACCCCAACCAAACTCTTCGCCTACCCCTCTGGAGTACGCTTACCACATTTTGGGAAACACTGCTATAGACCAGCGACTTCATTGCGACTGTACTCCCAAAAGGTACAATAGTATGTCCTTGAATCAATGTACTTATTTTCATAATGGAATTTGATCAGGCCCGTAGCGTGCGAGGGGGCAGGAGGGCCAGGCCCCCTGCGTTTTATCTGGGCCCCCCTACATATTTGTTCTACTTAGTAAAATGTATTACCTGGCCCCCCTGCTATTGCCTGGCCCCTGCTGTAGAATGACTGCCCCCCCTGTAGAATTTTCACGCTACGGGGCTGAATTTGATTATCTTTCTAATGTGATACTTTGGGCACGTGGTCTGGTAATGAGTCAGGCAGCAAGCTGCCGACCTTCACTCAAACTCTTTGGTTGATTTAATTCAAAAGAAAAAGTCGCTGAGTACCTTACATAACCTTTCACGTTACCCCTTGGGGTGCGCTTATGCCCGGTTGAGAACCGTGGCTATAGACCAACGGTCGGGGAACTTTTTTTAATCATTACCCCAAAATATTTTTGTGTAAGTTGATATTACCCCAAAATATTTTTGTGTAAGTTGATATTACCCCAAAATATTTTTGTGTAAGTTGATATTACCCCAAAATATTTTTGTGTAAGTTGATATTACCCCAAAATATTTTTGTGTAAGTTGATATAACCCCAAAATATTTTTGTGTAAGTTGATATTACCCCAAAATATTTTTGTGTAAGTTGATATTACCCCATAGCAAATTTAAAATATATACTTTTTACTCAAAAAAGTTTCATTTTTACCCCCAAAATTTCATTTTTTACCCCATTTGGGGTAATTTACCCCGGTTCCCCGACCGCTGCGTTAGACCAAGTGTGGGCAACTATGGACTAAGAGAACCAAAATAATAAAAAGTTGGCAACCGCTTTTTAAAAACCCACAAAACTTGTAACGGGCTTCGCCAAACTAACTACTAATAAGATTGTCTCAGAAGAACCATTGGGAAAAAAATTCAGCTACATAAACTACAAGTATATATTTTAAACTGGCCTCAGACTGCTGGAAGGTTACTTACAACTACTTTAGACATTGAAAACTAGTTTGTCTGATGTCTACATCACAGAAATGTGTGTATGCTTTGTACCAGCTTCTGATGACGTCATTAGCCTCTTTATCTATCTAGCCTCTAAATGGCCGTATCGAATAATGGGCTGGTTACATTTGGAACGGTCTTAGCCAGATGAAACCAGTTTTGTGCTGTACAGAAATCCTTAATTTGTCTATGGAATGTAATTAGGAGAATTGAGGCTATTATTAAATGTGAAGAAAGTTTAATATTGCAGTATTAAACAGAAGACAAGAAATAAAAATTGAATTGAATTTTTCAGAATCTCAGACACATGTGACTAGTCAAAGGCGGATTTAGGTCTAGTAGAGGCGCAGACGTTTTTTAACCCCTTAAAATAGACACAGGGTAAAGAGTATTAATGCGTTGCATGTTGGTTCTTTGAGGGCCCCCTTCTCATGTTCGGGGCTCAGAGCTCGCTTGATTTCATCACCGTTAAATCCGCCTCTGCAAGTAGTCATATTTTATCCTAAGATGTTGAATTCTGTTTTTTTTTATTACACAGCAGGCCTTTTAAGTGAACTTTTTTTTTAATGCTATCAACAACAAGAAAAATTACCCCCCTCCCCACTTTTCAATGGAGCCCTTTCCGGTATGCCTTTTTTCATATCTTATGATATCTGTGCCCCGACCAGTGGCGTAGCGAGCTTAACTCGCATCCGGGGCACAATAACTTTTTAGCGCCTCCCCCTATTCGAAAATCATATAATATTATATGTAAAATATACCATTTGGCGCCCCTTTGTGAGCCCGGGCATGATGCCCCCTTGCCTCCATCTTCTCTACGCCACTGGCCCCATTGTGTACTTTTGTCTAGGGCCCTAAAATAACTCTGAAAGTCACTGCCTATGGTCCTAAAATAAATAAGAAAATCTCAGTTGAAAGGAGGTTAGAAAAGTAGCCATTTAATAGTGCCCATCATGGCAGAGTGTTGCATGTCCTATTGGGGATGATGCTGATTGGTCGGTACCGATACAGTTGGATCTCAAGTAACGGACCACTAGTATTTCAGTAGTATAGGATACTAGGTGGTCAGTGTACACCAAGTGGTCAGTAGAATGATATTAAAGTAATCACTGAGATTTTGATAACGACAGTGCCGAACCTAGGGATTTTGGGGCAGGGGACCCCCTGCATTTTGACGTTCGACACCATGACATAAGATAATGTACTTAATATTTAAGGTAAAAAATATGGGGGCCCACCTTAAGCTGGGGCCCGGGGGAACTTTTGAATTTGGATCCCCCCTCCGCACCCTAGGTACGCCCCTGGATAACGACTGGTCATTAGTTTAGAATTCTGCGAAGTCTTGGGACGGACACACACACAACAAACACTAACAAACACACAGATAAGATTATTATTAAACAAGTTACGAATATATTGATTATCATGTCTTCATACGGAAACTATGCGAGCTTTCGCCTCGCCTCACCCCCCTCCACTAAACAAAACAAAAACCCAAGTATGTCTCTGTGTTGGGCCCCAAAAAATACATAAGATCAGCCCTGATCACACATACACACACATATTTACACATATATATTTACACAATACACACACATATTTACACACATACATATATTTACACACATGCGTGCGGGTTAAAATGGGTTAAAAAAAAGGGAAATATGCAAACACACACACACACATAAAGTACACACACATATAAATATCAATACTTACAAGTACACACACACACACACACACACACACACAATGAAACATTCACACTAATACATTCGACATGCACACAAGAACACACACGCGCACACACACACACAGAGAAACATTCACACTAATACATTCGACATGCACTCAAGCACATACACGCGCACACACACACATATAGTCATACGAAAGTTTGGACATAAAACTAGTGAAGAAATCCACAATCATGACCTGACATTCAACCTGTATCAAGACGTCAGCAAATACGGTCGACTGTTTCACACCAGTTAGCAGCGACAAGTAACAGACCGAGTCCAGGACGACTGTGTGTTGTTGAAAGGGAGCTTACACGGAGTTTTTGACCCCTCCAATCTGTCTTCGTCTCAACTGAACCATCAACCATGATTTTTTACCAAGTGAAGTTTAGCAGTGTGTGTGTGAATATATATATATATGGTGTACACAATGGCTTAAAACGATTACCAATGATATATATGTTGAATCCAATCAGTCTGTATCGGTATGTTTTAGTATTAATCCAATGAGTGGTTCGATTGTTTACATAGGCGTCATCTTATTAGTGACACAGATGGTACACCTTCACATTTAATGAAACTTAATTTGGATTTGACTCGCCGAAAGGTGGTATACGGGGAGAACGGGGGGGGGGGGGAAGAGGGTGAAACGTGAAGACCTTCTGTGGCCACTTTTTTTTAGGAGTAGGGGTTGGATGGAGGTCTGTTTTAAAATATCTTGGCTATTGGGGCATGGTGACTACTAGCCCCGTAGCGTGAAAATTCTACAGCAGGGGCCAGGCATTCTACAGCAGGGGCCAGGCAATAGCAGCGGGGGGGGGGGGGGGCAGGTATTACATTTTACTAAGTAGAACAAATAAGCAGAGTGGGCCAGACAAAACGCAGGGGGGGGAGGGCGGCCCCCCTGCCCCCCCGCACGCTACGGGCCTAGTGATTAATCATGTCAGAGTTTGTCACACGGGCTCCTTAAAGTCCGAAGGCTTTGTGGGGGATGTCGGGTATCCTACTGGACATAATCGGGGCTATAACACCATACCTTCACATGCCGTTGCAGTTCATTTCTACTTTATTTGACTCCATGCGTGTTGTTTTTGTTTTTTTTTTCTTCGACACTTTTAATGGAGTCATTTTCTTTCTTTTTTTATATTAATATAATAACCCACAGAATCGTTATACGTCACTGTGGTAAGTCTGCAGCATTCGTGTTTCTATTTGAGTAGACCAGTGTTAGCGGGCATTGAGCGTACAGTATTTGATCTGCTTATCTTCTTATATAAGTCGGTTTAGTAGGGCTATTAATAGCATCTCTGTGATGAACTTAGCTATCTGTTCCACTGGTGTATGCCGTATCTCTAGTTCTTAAAACCAAAACCATAATAAGGGTCGTCGCAAAGGGAGTGGGAAGGGGGGGAGGAGGTGCAACCTAAACACATGACAGCCACCACACCCCCCCCCCCGTCGTGTGAAGCAACCTGCTATAGGTTGACCTAGTAGTGTGTGGTCAAAGAGGCTCCGTTTGGGGCCTCAAGATTAGATGGGAGACAGCCCTGCCAGAATACTAGTATACCGATACTCCCTTAAAAATGTGACGGCCTAGGCTCGAGATTATCCGACATCCCTCCTTTCTGTATTATAATGGACTAGCTGTACCCTGCAAAACCTTTGCATAGAGTTATATCCCCTTAGGCTTGATCGGTAAAAAGTAAAGTTCCCTTAACCCTAACGGGCCTATGGGGCAGATGAAGTGTAGAATTCATCTGTTTCTATAACCTCGGCATATGAAAGAATTGTGTGATTAGCACAACGCCCAGCCGCCTTTACTTCCCCAAATAGGCTTGATCGGTAGCCCAAGTTATTTTTGGTTTCGGGCAGATCCGATTTTTTCATGATTGTATTTTAAACTGGAATACTGTTGTATAAATTCTTAATTTTCGATTAGACGCAGAACCCACACCGCTATTATTTATATAGATGTTTTTGGTAATACACTTAGAAAGAGAGAAAGAGAGAGAGAGAGAGAGAGGGAGAGAGAGAGAGAGAGAGAGGGAGAGAGAGAGAGAGAGAGAGAGAGAGAGA
>JAGDYQ010000054.1:5101712-5107971 GCA_021962125.1 Bulinus truncatus | reverse complement strand
AAGTGTCTATTTATAGCATACATTAGCAGTGGCTCTCAAAAGTGTGGTTCGCGTTGTGACCAGCTGGTGGATCGCGGGCTAATTTACAGCGTAAATGTAAGTAAATGTAAGTAAATGTAAGTAAATGTAAGTAAATGTAAGTAAATGTAAGTAAATGTAAGTAAATGTAAGTAAATGTAAGTAAATGTATGTTTGTATGCCATTCACTCTCTGTAACAAGCGTACGCATATTTATTAATAGCATACGTTGGTCCACTGGCTCTCAAACTGTGAGTAGTTGACTTCTTTAAAGTGGGTCTCCGAAAAAAATGTTCATTCATGTCAGCCTATCTTTATTTTATCCTTTTCTCTTTTAATTAAGTGGAATGTCAAAATGGAATAGAGTTTTTAGTGTGTCTCAAATCACTCGTGTTTGGGAACCACTGTATTCCTCTATATGAAAGTAGCCATGCGTGTGTTTACGTATACGTTTTATATATGTAAATGGTTGTAAATAAGAATTTTTTTAAAAAATGCAAGTATTATTGATTAAATGTAAATCCATGAACAATTAGTTTTGTTTTGCAATGTTTTGTCTTTATTTAATTATCTGTGTGCTATTATACAAGGCCGTCTTTACGTATGGGTTTGCCTGGGCATATTCCCTGGAACTTTAGATGTAAATCACTTAATCATTTATATTTCAATCTTTAAGTGATCGTGTTTTGGTGATCCAGCGCACTCGGTCTGCCCCCCGGTGGAGGGGGGTCTGAAAAATGATGTTAAGAGACGGCCCTGTTAAGTAAAGAAAAAGATTGACTTACCCTGATCGTTTCTTCCACCGAGTAGCAATTAGCCTGATTGCAGTTCGGCCTTGACCTCAGCACGTATCTTTGCTCGGACGACGACGACGTGGAGTCTATCCTGGGGCGGTAATCCGTCACCGAAGCCTGACGCCCTTCGCCCCCTAGCTTTTGCTGCACCTCGTTGACCACCACAGAGTTCGCCCCTGCGTCAAGAGCAGCCGCGGGGGCGTTTCTGAGAGGCAGAGGCGGTGGCTCATCCATCATGCGGGGGGCAGCTGGGGGGGGGGGAATCAAGGAAAAGGTGTCATCCAGACATACAAATGAATGAAAGATTGAATGAAATCACGGACTGTGGAGTACATGAGTATATCCCGTCTTGATGATGGATTTAAAACAAATGACTTGCACGGCTAATTCCAAAAATAGAAGAAATACATGAATAAACACAGATAACACTTTTAAATTAAACCCAACTAAAATGCGATCTTGTTGTTTTTTTTTTTGTTGTTGTTGTTTTTTCATCTAAAAGTCAATAGCACAGTTTTTACATTATTATTATTATTCATTATGTGCCATTATTATGTGGCCATCTTCCAGTGACCTTTTTCCCCTCACGGCCGTCTGAATTTCTTCGTGAGAACATTATACAATCTGCTTTTTATAGGCAGATTCATCAGACAACGCCAATTTTTCTTTCATTTTTTTTATAAAACCTATATTGTAACACTGGTATCTATATTTAACTGGAGAGCGCATTCAGGAAACAAAAAAAAAATAAAACATGAAGAAAAAAGGTCGCCATATTGGAATTACCCTTGTCTTATACATTGAGCTTAGTGGATGGAGGGAGCATTGGTTTAAACGCAGATTGATCTGCAAGAACAGGAAACCGGACTTGAGCCTATTATCCTCTCAATCCCATCTACCCCCACCACCACATGCACGCACACACATTTCAACAATATAAGACACTGATATGTCGAGGTGTGAAAAGGGTAAACAACCCCTCCGGCAATTATCTCCAGTTGCTAGTGTATCACCCGCCTGAGTTTATCATCATACATTCCTGGAGTCTGCTAGTGTATCACCCGCCTGAGTTTATCATCAAACATTCCTGGATTCTATACATGAGTGGGAACAGCTAAATAAAAAAATGTACAACATTGTTTTCCAATGTGATGTATGGGCATACATGCTTGGACCAGGGGCGGATTTTTGTCCGCGCTAGTAAATAAAATTTTGGGTCCCTAAAAAAAATGCATGTTGACTTTGGTGTGATAAAAAAAAGTGTTACTTTGAGATTTGTGCAATTGAATTGGGGGGGGGGGGGATTTTTCAATTCCATGGCCCGGGAAAGTTAGCCATTAAATACTCTTTGGCCTATATACTGTTACCTATATATGTGACCTATATACTGTGACCTTTCCCAACCAATACGACTTGTACGCCGCTTACATTTGCGGTTTTTTCGTCATAGGTATTTATATTAGAAATGCTTTCCACGGTTGTTGATTTATTTAATCGTATGATTGATGAAAACATTGTTTGGCGAACTACTTAGCTGTGTATATGTATGTGTATGTATGTAAGTGTGATGGCATAATCCTGGACATAATTTACTTAATAAACAAAGGCCAATGATTCTTATTTTTTTGTTTAAATGTGGTGAACCCCCAACCTCTTCCAACTTATTTGACTCCTTTTTCTCTACTGTAACCAGAAAAAAAAATGGGACAATTTTTGAGTTGTCCTTCCACAGCCAGAAAATTTAAGACTGTCAAGAAAGTTTAATAAATTATCAATTTAATACCATTCTAAACGGAATTGATCATCCAGTGACTGATTAGTTAATGAAATGTATGGCGCTTGCTTATTTCTCATCCAGGTTTACACGTGACCTTGAGAAAAGCATTACCTCATAAAAACAACAAACAAAAAAATAACGGAATGGGAAGTAGAAATTTGATCGCGCTCTTCTCTTGTTTGAACAAAGAGAACTTTTTTTTTTCTTTTTTTGCGAGCGCGTCGTTTACAGACGAAGATGTAACTTGTGTTTGTAACAGGTAAAATGTAAGCAAGGGCAGGTAAATTATTTTTTTGGGGGAGATAACAATGGTAGATTGAAGGGGAAAAAAGGGGGGAGGGGAATAGTTTTTTTTTTAGAAAGAATTGTTTCAATGTTATTGTAAACAAATGTTGTAACGTTTCTTGAACAACAAGACAACACATTTCTAGATTTCATTATATATATATATATATAGATAGATAGATATATAGATAGATAGATAGATAGATAGATAGATAGATAGATAGATAGATAGATAGATAGATAGATAGATAGATAGATAGATAGATAGATAGATAGATAGATAGATAGATAGATAGATAGATAGATAGATAGATAGATAGATAGATAGATAGATAGATAGATAGATAGATAGATAGATATGGCAGACTGAGCCGTTCATATATTTTGTTTCAAGCAAAAAAAAAAAGGATGTCAAGATGGCCTATTTCTAAATCTTGAGTCTCTGATAATCTTTGACAACTGGACCCCCCCCCCACTCTCAGGTACCTTGTTTGACAACTAAGTCTAGTTTTAGAACTCTTTAAAATTGTTTCAGTTTGTTTATTTGAAATGTTTACACGGTATCTATTCTTTAGAAATGAATTGTTTTTTTTTATCCAAATGAATCAATTTTAACAATCAGTAGCATTCAACGAAAAACAAAAAAGTAAATATTAGCATACACGTTAAAGTAGAGGAAGGTAAAGTGTAGAATTCATCATCTGTTTCTGTAACCACGGCATATAAAGGGATTGTGTGGTCAGCACAACGCCCAGCCGCCTTTACTTCCTCCCCCCCACCTTAAAGTCAGGTACCTACTTATCGCTTGGTGGACTTGTGGTGTTTTAAACACATTTTATTAGGACCTGGGAGACATTTTTAAAAGTCCATCATACTCTAGCGTGAAATCTCTCTCTCTCCCCCCCCCCCTTTTTTTTTTCTTCACGCACCACCCAGTTACCAGACTAATAGACTTACGGTCATCTCACTAACAGTTTAACACACCTTATCACTGCCAGTATGCTGTCCCCCCTCCCCCTCCCACCTATAAGCCACTTGAGCCGCACCAGTCGGGACCCTCGGGGAAAGCGCTGAACCGTGCCGACCACAAAAGGGCCGCTCCTTCAAATAAAAAAAATAAATAAATAAATAAAAGACATAGAGGGGCGTACGTATGTATACCATCAGGTGTTTGAGTGTGGCTCAGTGGGACGTGAAAACGATACGAGGAAAAAGCGGGCCAGTTAAAGCGTGGGCGTGAGATCGAGATGAGTGGAGGCAGCACAAAGTACATAAACAAACAAAAGTATGGACCAGGGAGGGTACTGTAAGGGTGAATGGAACTTTGTTCTGTACCGTGCATGACATCTTGTGACACCCAGTAACTTACAGTTTTGACCATAAATAAGTAATATGCCAGTGAGGATCGCCTGCTGTCAACCATCTGTGTTGTAGGATCATAATCAAAACAAACTGATAAATCAATCAATAGCTTATCAAAAAGAACTAAACAATGAGTAATTAAATAAAACTACTACATTTATTTTTTTATTCTTGAAAAGAAAAATAGTTACCATGAAGATTAATTATTATAGCTTTATTTACATAGTAACATAAGTTAAATAATCTTATGTACTATCAATGTGAAAGTTAATTATTAAGAAATTTTCATTTGGGCTGTAAGACTATACATTATTTTTTCATTTCAAAATGGTCATTATTAATTTAAATACTGTTAAAGAATATTGCTTTTTAAAAATTTAATTCGTGGATTTCAAATAAATAAAGTCAGTAACATCGAGCAAAATATTATTACATAATTCTAATATAAAATGATATTTTTTCTCTGTAACAATTTAAATTAAATCAGGAGATGGTACATTTACAGACTGATAACATCGCTTGGGGGATTCCCTTGTATTCATATAAATACACATCTAGATTCTGGTATATGCAGAAACTCTCCTCAAATGTCTGTAATTGACACTAAACTACATATCACGTATTCTTATGTTTTCGACATTAAAACACACACACACACACACACACACACACACACACACGTAAAGTTAGAAAAGATAGAGCAATAGACCAAGTAAAAAACAACATGTATTACAACGAAGTTACAGCATCCATCTTCCGATTTCAACCCTCGTCCATATGCTCGCTACCGTACCACCTCGTAAGGGTGTGAATAAACTAGTTCACCGTATGAAGGTTACAGACATTCACCGATCCTCCATTCCAAGACATTCAAAGGTCTCGGAATAAAAACAAACAAAACAACGAGGTAGTCCGCTCTAGGAAACGTGGACTACATCAACTGCATTAAAAGTCGAACCCATTTGTGTGTGTGTGTGTGTGTTTATGGTCTATCTATCTATCTATCTATCTATCTATCTATCTATCTATCTATCTATCTATCTATCTATCTATCTATCTATCTATCTATCTATCTATCTATCTATCTATCTATCTATCTATCTATCTATCTATCTATCTATCTATCTATCTATCTATCTATCTATCTATCTATCTATCTATCTATCTATCTATCTATCTATCTATCTATCTATCTATTTATCTTTTTGCCTTCATGACTAAGTTATCGACTTATTGATTATTACATAAGCCAGAGGTGGTCAAACTACAGCCGATCAGACTTGCAAATCCGGACTACCTCTTATTTCCCTCCACCGTTTCACATTCATATTATTACATAAAAAACACCCGATTATTTGATCCAGGTAAAGCGCATTTTTGTCAAATTTAACAACCCACTGTGACCCGCGGGTTTAAAAAATTATGCCCACCCCTGCTATGTTACAGAGTAGACTGAATGACAAAGAAAGTGACTTTCATTGGACGTAAATATCGTTCTGATCGTCATCTCAGTTGATGACAAGATGGACGCAAGCCGCATTAGTTAATCATTCTAATTAATAGGTCATGCACTTTACGACTTTTAAAAGTAAAACTAAAATACTAGTGGCAGTACAGGGTTAAAACGACCCCCCAACAAACTAAGATTTAAAAAAAAAAAATCAACGATAAAAGCACTCGACACACGGCTCGTGTTGCATCACCCAGCCACGGAATCAACCAGTCCTCGCGATCCCAGATATCTATTGAAATAGCTTTAAAAAAATCCAATTTAATTTTATATTATAAATACGCGCGTATTTCAATAAGAGGGTGAGAATCTGGCTCTAGACAAAGCCACAACCGAATAATATCTACTTATTGATTCTATAACTCAGGAAATCTTCATTTTATATTATCAAGTTAAAGTATCAATCAAACAGGTTCGAATGACAACAACGATGTGTTATGCGGTCACGAGAAATAGTCAACTGGGATGAGAACAATAGACAACTATTAGCATATACAAATTACCAATTAAGAA